>DWQW01012591.1:0-10729 GCA_018249695.1 Heliconius erato demophoon | reverse complement strand
TATAAATGAATGGCAGATTTTAGGAACCTGCACGTATCCGTAAACAGGTCACGTTAGATGCGCAACAATAAAACAAAAATAAACTACAGTAGCCGTACCACAGTCCCATTTCAGTGATCCGGTGTGGTGAGAATACAAATATTAAACACGGAACTTATTTGAATTTCTAAAATCATTATAGAAAAAGAAATATTTAACAAAATAAACCCCACATGTAGAAAAAAATTATGTTTATATATTACAGCTGTATAGACAAATCTCTCTACATACTGTTCGAGATACATGAAAAAAATAAGAAATTATTTTTCCTTAAATAATCTACTATAATTAAGCTGCAAGATCATAACAGACAGGTAAGAAAGAAAAGAAAATCAATATGAACGTGAAATCTCAACGTTTTTGTGGTTTCACTTAAAAGTCCGGCTAATTTAAAAATGGTGTCGCGAATTTTACTCTTCTATATGCTGATTCAATTGACTTAAGACTACAAACAAAGGAAACCCTATCGGGCCTCGATCGCAAAAGCCTCAACAAACAAGCAGTTGTTTGTATAGTAGAAAAAAAATTAAGGCCGTGTAGATGCTTCTCGCGAAATGCCCTCGCGTACCGGTAGGTGTTGATTTAACAAACAAACCACTTAGAAAACACGGATGACCACTTCTGACCACTTAATAGGCTGATAACACGGCAGCTAACAACGTTTGAAAAATTGAAAAACTTAGATATTGCAGAAGAAAAAAAAACAGAAATGGCATCATCTCATACAAGCATCATCAATTCAAATTAATAAATAACAAAATACATTTAAAAACTATTATATTATATTCGGCTATTATAAAGCCAAGCGCATCGCATGTGGGTGTCGGGGCAATATTCGGGCATTGTGATTGTGAATAAATTTTTCATTTCTTTTTTAAATGCTCGAATAACAATAGTGGCAAACGAACATCTAATATACGCCTAGGATATCGAAATCATTTAGGTACAGAATAGACATAATATCTAGCAATCTACTAACAAAAAATCTATTGTCTTATTATTATCTTATCTAGTGGGGAACGGAGGATCTTAACACTAGGTTCCCTCTGCCTACCCTGCTGGTTGATACAGCGTGAAACTGATGAATTTTTTTGATTTGTTAAAGTACATATACCCGCCGTGCGATGTCGTATTAGGAAACCCCACCATCCCATATATCAGATAACATATAGGACATATGCATGGTGATTTGTGACTTGTAAATGTCAATCAACGTACTTTCGGTCATTGTTGTAAGATGAAAAAAAATTATATAGAGAGGCACTTACGTGTCAGTAAATGACATCAAACAATCAAGGCCACGAATGTGCCTCGTACAAACACCGGTGGGCATTAGAAAAAAAAGTTTCGATATAATTAATATGAAATTGCGAGTGCGGCCTAAGACGTATTGGAAATTAGAAGGACTTACACAATGAAGCCAAAGCATGACTGTGCTCTAATACTGGAACAATCTGAGACATGATCTAGATTATAAAAACACAACAGCAGCTCGCCTGTGTTCTCAAAAACAACTACAAAGAAATCGATTTGCAGTTAGATTAAAAAAAAAACGAAATAGAAGTTATTAAAAGCTACAATTCATCCCCCGACAATGACCGCGAGTCTAGATAAATTTAGCCTTGCAAACAGATAGGAAAAAATATAATAACTATTTGGTGAATAAACGGCGTTAAGTTCAGCCACTCAACGTGCAATGGTTCGAAAACTACCCTGCTATATGCGGAAAGGTAAGGTAGATTTCAAATGTAATAATACTTACTGAAGCTGATTTCGATTGTAATAATACTAACTGCGAAACATAAGATTTTATCTATGGTTACTTAGAAACGCTTAAACACACCTGTGCCTAAATGTAATTACAGTCTTTGAAGTTAGCCACTAATTGAAAATACATTACTTTTTGTATCTCAATTATTAAAAGTAATGATTCATTCACGTGAGAAGTGCCAGTTAACGCTTGGATTTTAGCAAATCAATAAAAATCAGCATCAATTTCTCTACATACATTGAATTCTTTTCCCGAAGGATATGGAAAAATCAATTAACCGTAGCGTGAAACGATCAAATTAAACTCTATCAGGTGATACACTATAGGCTGTTTTAATATGAATTATAAATTAAATTTGGCAACACCACTGCAGAAATTCATTTCACCATACAGATCGTGCGTTGAAAATTTTAATTCCGGGTACAACGGGCAAGAAAGAGTCAGCGCTTACCTGTGGCTATAAAAAAAAAGAGTCAGCAGTGACTGTAACAAGAATAGACCAATGAACCCTAGGATCGCACGCATCATTGAAATGCGCAAGCGCAAAATTTGTAAATTGCAAAGCGTCTAGACTTTTATCCGTTCAAGGTCTTAAGGCAAAAAGCATTAGATAACCGCAACGCGACGATACGTCGCGCCTGCACAAGTGCCAAAACTGTGGAGTGCTGCAAAATAATTGCAGACGGTTCAAAGCAGGCGCAATCATAAATGAAACGCGAAATTTTAATAATAATTAACACAATGTATTAATAGTAATTACTTCTTCCCAAGCTTTTAAATACAAACCAGATTTTTGTTTTGAACTTCACACTATATTCCGCTTATAGCACGATAGGCAAAGGGAACCTAGTGTTAAGACACTCCGTACTCCACTTTCCAACGGATGGAGACAACAAGAATATAATTTTGATTATAATCGCAATGTGGTTGTAATAAGTAACAAAGTATGACAAGATGTACAATGCTAAATGTTAAATTAGAGGTGCTTTAACCCGCCAACATGTCAGTTGAGCGAATATAAAAAATTGGCACGTGTTCTCTACATCATAGATTTTTTGTGTGTGCGCTACCCAAATTACGCTTTCGTATAAAAAAAATATGATTATATAGTAGTAAAATTCGTAGAAATAATAAATAAATTATGAAACATTGTAATAAAAGTACGACCGACCAACCTGATGAACGTTGTGGTGGTACTAACCAAAAACAAGCACAGCAAAGTACCTAGCAATATACGACGCGCCGAGCCAAAAAAAATTGAAGAAACAAAATTGTTATTCAAAGAAGAAAAACTCAATAAATTTAAACTGAGATATTTATAAATTGATGGATTGATAGTATTGACAAACATTCTAAGGTGGTCGAAGAATTATCATACATTCAAAGCACCGAAGAGAATTTATATGGATACGTATTCGGAATTGAGTCACTGTCCGTCCGTCTGTCATGCATTTTAAAAAACTGCCGAAAATTGGTATTCTACAAGAATGCACACATAATCCGGTGGGTGGTGCCCATAGGACAGATCTAGAATGACATGAATAGTTTTAATCTTTTTTTTTTTGTTGACACATTGAAAGGAATACGTAATCAAAAATGTCATTGCGAAGTGTGCTCAGATTTTTTTATAAAAAAAACAAAAAAAAATTGGTAGGTACTTGTAATGTTTATTGATGTAATGGGATGTATGGTTGAGGTACATATGTCTTTCGCGATAGTTATGAATTCATATTCCAGTCAGAGACTATTTATAGATTTTTGTTAAAATTCGATTCGACTATATTCTTCTATTAATATTTTTAAAGTGCTATTTCAACACTAAGGAAATGTGTTCTCTCTTGGCAAATGATAATTTTAAGTAATTCTTTGGGTATCGGAAATTTGTAAAAATCTTCCTACAGAGATGCTTACAACATACATAAGTTGTAACAAGCATATATGCCTTAGTTGGTTAGAGCGCTTGGACGGTTTTTAAAGAGGCGCGGGTTCAAATCATTTCCCATAACAATTTTTATACGTTTTCTTAATAAGTATATTCCGCTACTTCAGTATTCAGAGGAAAATGGGGAACGTCCTAATACCAGATTCCATTCATGGGTTCCCTGCTATGTACGGGATACAGCGTGAAGCTATTAAAATAAGACTAATACATATGGTTGTATAAAACATATAAAAACGAAGAGAAAAAGATTTAACTATAAAAGCCAAGTTAAAGAGCAAGAATTCACATAAACACGCAAGCTTAAATCATATTTAATTATATTTATAATAATAACGCAAATTTAATCAAAAGAACAATTATAAAATTTAATTGAACGAGTTTCAATTAATGCAACCCGCTAATTAATAAACGTGATTTTAAATATTACTTCGACTAAAAAGTTCTGCGCATAGTATGAAATGTTAATTGCATGAAAAAATGGCATTTTTTACTTAAATGTCATACGTAATTTGGTGAAGAATTTACCGTTATAATTACAAATTCAGAAACGGTCAAAGTCCACTATAATCTATTCATTTAAAATATTAATTACTAAATAACAAAATATTCAGAAGAAAGTGGGAAACGGAGTGTCTTAACACTAGGTTCCCCCCGCCAGCTACATGCGGGATACAGTGTGAAGCTAAGAAAAAAATTAATTAAAAAGCCTTTATTAAAAAAGTATGTATTTATAATGAAGATTTTAAAACTTCAGTTTTTACAACAGTCAACAAAAAAGACAAGGTGTCGAAATACTTGGCCTCATATTATTTTACTAATGCATTTACAAATGGACATGTTCATAAACCATTAGCCGACCTCTCACCTCAGTAACTAAGATACTAAGATACTTTTTAAGTATTTTTTTTTACAGCGCACCGTCGACAGCGGTTACGTGAGCAGTATTAACCACTTCGTGATTGGCAATCAACAGTCGAGTAACTACTAATATACATATTAATCAAATATTATTAAACAAATATACAATCTTTTTTTCTATTGCACGTATGTACGTAAGAGGATAGGCAGAGAGAATGTTGTGTAAGACACTCCGTTCTCCATTTTCAGCCGAATTTTGGAGAATTTTGGAAATATTAAACATTGCTTTCCTCGAGTGGAAATCGAACCCGCGATATGTCGCGTTTACAGTCTAGAGTGATCTCAATCAATACAGAACTATCATAGACAAAAAATATCTTTAAGTCCATGGCAACAACCTCTCAAGTATATAAATACAGGGAGAATATTTAAAGGTTTTTGCCCTTTTTCAAAGAATTTTTTAAGAGACAAGTGGTCGAAATTAACAATCCACAAATACGTTCAGAATATTATGTAAAAATTTCTTAATGTGAAACGGTAAACAACAACTGAGGCCAGTCGTGGCGCAGCGGCACGAGGTGTGACTGTAAAACCGACTGGTTGTGGGTTCGATCCCCACTCGAGGAGATGAAATATTTACTTAAATTTATATTCCCATTTCTTGCTCTGGTGTCGAGGATGAGCGCGGCGTTAAGTTCTGCCACTCAACACGCAATGCCTCCAGAATTCGGCAGAAAGTGGGGAACGGAGTATCTTTACAATAGGTTCCCTCTGCCTACCCTGCTGTGTGCGGGATACAGCATGCAGCTGATTTAATTTCTTTGTAAACAGCAAAGTATACATTTTTCTTGAAGTCGGATAAAGGAATTTCCACGGCAGTCGTGACCGAGACACTTCGAGCTCGTGTCCAAGACATTTGCAACTGAATTGAAAAACAATACGGCACAAACGACATGCAATTGTTAATATTCTAAACGTTTGACCGTAAAATTTTAATAATTTATTTTAGGCTCTTGTCACCGAGTGAGTGATGTCAGACGGACGGACCAATGACGGGACAAAAATTATGCGACGAAAAAAACAATAGTATTGTATGTATGGCTGAACGCCATGACCGGTGAAAAAAAGATGCACAACTACATTGGACGTAGTAGGTACATTAAAAAGAAATATATATTTTTTTAATTTAACACTGTATCCCGCATTTAGCGTGGTAGATAAGGTGTAATCTAGTGTTAAACTTAAGACACTCCGTTTCTTTCCGCTCAATTATCGGAATCAATACATATTGAAGCCGAACTTAACGAAGACAGGATAGTTAACAGAGCAAAAAAATAAAAATAATTAAAAAAAAATATTAAATTAAATTAAATAAGCTTCACGCTGTATCCCGCACACAGCAGGGTAGGCAGAGGGAACCTAGTGTTTAGACACTCCATTCCCCATTTTCCGCCGAATTCTGGAGGCATTGCGTAATGTACGTAAACTCAACGCCGCGCTTTGCCTCGACACCAGAGCGAAGCAATGTAAATATAAATGTAAACAAATATTTCACTTCCTCGAGTGGGGATCGAACCCACAACCAGTCGATTTTCGGCCTCAATAATAAAAAAAATAATTCACTATCCCTAATGAGAATCGAACCCACAACCATCGCTTTTCGCACAGTTAGACACTTCCATTGCGCCACGATGAGCTTATACGAAACTACGAGAAAAAAAGCCAGATGGTATTTATTAGCACACACCCATTGTCACTATCGCGCTAAACGCCTCATTCGCGATAATTGACACACACACCGCAAAAGGTACATATTCTTGTGAGTGGACATTTCTACAGTGTTTCTTTTCGCCGACCGACACGTTTACTTAACACTAAAAAAATATGATGCCCCTACGTTTGTTCGTGAGGTATACGGTAGGTACATACGTACATACATACATACATACATACATAGTCACTGACGTCGAAAGTAATGAATATTCAATCGTCGAGTTTTTGCATTGGGTTATGGCTGTGTTAGATTACACGTATGCTTGGTAACGTGGATTTATGCTAATTTCGGTACAAATATAATATTGTTTTATGCAAAAATTGTTAAACTACAAACAAAAAAGGATATTTGCCTTCTTGGAACGTTTGTAAATGCAATATTTTTTTTTGTTTCTCACTATTTAATTATAGTTTATAAGAGGCTGAACACAATAATGGCTGAGGTCAGGTAAACGCGACAAGTTGTGGGTTCGATTGCCATTCGAGGTTATTAAATATGTAATATTTTCATTTCTTCATGGTAACGACCTTCGCCACTCAACACGCTCCAGAATTCGGCGGAAAGTGGGAAACAGAATTTTTTAACATTAGGTTCCTATGTTCCCTTTGTGTATCCTGCCATATACGAAATAAAGAGTGTGAAACTAAAAACAACACACACAATAATATTTTTTAAGTTGTCACATGTAAAATAAAATAAGCACGCTACGCCTCATAGCAGTCAGGAAGAACCTAGTGTTAATACATCCTGTTCTCCGCTCTCCGCCAAGATTCAAGACACTATGAATTGAGTGGCGGTCCTTAATGCCACATTTAATCTTGTCAGCGAGAAGAAATGACAATAATTAATTTCCCCTTGTCGGAAACGAACCCAAAACCGATATACTACACCACAATAGCCTAATCAAAAAACGCCTACCCAAACACAATACCTTAAGTAATCAAACGCAATCACACAGTATTACAAATAAAATCTACATACATATATATATATATAATTTATATTTTCAAGCATTAGAGGACAAAATGGCGAAAGTAACGCCACCTTAGAAAACAGAGTGACACCCGATAAGTGTGTCTCCATTACAAAGCGAACCGACCAGTTCAGCGTTTTTGATGTAACAATGCTGCACAATACAAACACACACCGACTACTTGCTATCTATTGTGTTATTGGGAATATATTTCATTTTAAATTTTGTAGAATAATGATAAAAGTTTGAGATTTATCTGAGTTCTGCCACTCAACACGCAATGCCTGCAGAATTCGGCAGAAAGTGGGGAACGGAGTGTCTCAACACTAGATTTCCTCTGTCTACCCTGCTGTGTGCGGGATACGGCGTGAAGCTGATTTATTCGTATTTATAAAGATAAAAAAAAGCATCTTCACGTTTCATCCCGCACAAGTTAGGCAAAGGGAACAGTGCGAAACACTCAATGGGGAAAAGTAAGTAGTCCAATATCGGGACATAGCGTGTCGAGTTGCGGAATTGAACGCTGGGTTTTGTCTACTAAAGTGAGGCAATGGAAGTAAATTAAATATAATCATATCCCAGAGTGGGGATAAATATTTAACGCAATATATTTTTTGTGTTATATATAAAAGCATCAAATATATCAATATTTTTTTATTATTTTACCATAAAATTCGCTAAAATTACAAGAAAAGATCTACAAAAAATACTTTGTGTCCTTTAGACTTCAGATGGTGGTAATCCACATTTACGACATTGACCGTTTATAGTTACAAAAGCAATACTGAGTTTCAAATTTCAAAATCCAAATAAATTTCGGGCCACACATTCAAAAAAATACAACTTTATTGATATAGTGATATTCCTTTAAACAATAACTATAGAAAAGAAACGTGTTTAAACTTAGCCAAATGAGGGTATGTGAGCTATAAAGATTATTGAGAACAACTCAAAGAGAAAAAAAAACCTTTGCGGGAGAACGTCCGCGAAATATCATCCGTTCTTTACAATAAAAAGAACTGCAACTAACCTTAATACTATAAAATACCTTTTATTTTTGTATTGAAATATTTTACTAAAAAAAAATACTGTCACAATAAGGAACGAACCACATTAGATGGCCAAGTTTACGCGACATAATAGCCAATTTGAATAAATCGGTTTCAATTTGAAATTACAATCGAGAGGTTAAATACTCGGGTCACGCTTATCGAATTTAGAAAACGCATTCGAGTCATTTTTAAGGTGCAATTTACAAAAAATTACACGAAATTACCTTTTGAGTAAAGTGAAACGCAGATATTATCGAATAAGTATCATATAAAAAAAATATGTAAAACTACATTATTTTTTTACATCTTTACCATTGGCCAGTTTTAGTAAAGTCATCTGTAATGGTTTTTTTTAATTATAATAAAAATAAAAAAAAAACGCGTATCCCACGCGTATCAACGTGTCTTCTAGGGCACGTAGGTGTAAGTATGTAAGTCCACCAAATGTATCATACCTTTTTTTTTATAGCTTCACGCTAATATTCCGCTCATGTCCCACCCATAACATACATAACCATATTAAACCTAAGAATTTAGTGTTAAAACACTCCGTTCTCATTAAGACACATCCGTTCCCTACTTGCTGTAGAATTCTGGAGGCATTGCCTCGACAACGGAACGAAGACATGATAAATATTTCATTTCCTAGAATTGGAATCGAACCCATAATCTATTGCGTTACGTATGCTTGTGCCCGAATCACTGGCCTCATACTACATACAATTAGACAAAACCATGTAAAAATAAGGCTTGTAATGCTTAAAAGCTATGGATATGAACCTTATAACCTTCATATCATGTCAGCCGCTAACGATTTTTGGCTTAACAAACCAAAATAAAAAATCACCTATTATTCAAATTCTAAAACTCATCAAGCTTTAAAGAAAAAGGATATTTTTAAATATATCAACTTGATGCCTTCATAAATATCACAGTGACATCAAAGAATGGGATCCCAAGCAGTCATCCACCTAACTAAATTTACAACCGACACCATTCGAAATCTGCATATAGTCATAAATCAAAAATTCTACAAATAAAATATCGTTTGGAAAAATAATAAAAACGTGCTAATCACTAATTACCCCTTATTCCTTTTCCATGTAGCAGGTTAGGCAGAGGGAACCTAGTATTTAGACACTGTTCCCCACTTCCCGAATTTTCGAGGAGTTGCTTGTTGTCTGGCAAAACTCAACACCACCCTTTGCCTTATTACCAGAGCGAAGAAACGAAAATACCATCGAACCCATATCCGTCACGTTTACAATCACACGTTTACAGTCACACGCCTCTACCACTGCGCCACGACGGCCTCGACCCTTTATTCCTTAATTATGTTTTATTGACGGTAAATAAAAAAAACTGTGTAATTAGAGTCAGCCGTGGAGATATCACATCTAGATAGTATTGTTATAAGGAGTGTGCTAATTAAATCTGTTATCTTTTTATGACTTTAAGTAATGAATTCATAAGTTGGTTAGGAAATTCGCGTTATTTCTAACTAAAAATGCATATTATATTGGGAGATTTTTAAAATTAGACCCAGTAGTTCCTGAGATTAGTGCGTAAAAACTAAACAAACTCTCCAGTTTTAAAATATTAATTATTGATTTGTAATTGTTTTTCCAATAGGAAACGTTTGTAGACTTTTAATATATCTTGGTATATACGTGAGATAGAAAAAGCTAGGGAACGTATTAATAACTATTTTTAATCTGCATCTTTACTAAAATAGCAAAATTCGTACAAGTTAATGAATTTACTGAAGATCGAAACTAATCTAAGTAATTTAATTTGGTACAAGCGTGTGACTATAAACACCATAGGTTGTGAGTTCGATTGCCACTCGCGAAAATGAAATATTGAATATTTTAATTTCTTCGCTCTGGCGGTGAAGGCTCAACGCGGCTTTGAGTTCTGCCACTCAATATGCAATACCTCCACAATTCAGTGGAAACTGGGGAACGAAGTGTCTTACCACTAGGTTCCCTCTGCCTACCCTCCAATATGCGGGATACAGCGTGAAGCTGAATATTTAATTTTAATTTATATCACAATTAATATATAGCTTTTACTAAAACGCAAAACAAGCAACCATGTTTATGACTTGACAAGTTCTGATGAATGCTGCCAATATGAAACACATTAGCAGAAGACATAAAACTAAAAATGGATGTATTATCTTAAATCACAATTCTAATTAAATATAAAACTTTTAAGACAGGATATAATGTTAGCAATTTAATCGTTCGCCATAATTTTTTACAATTTAAAACCAAACATTCTAAGTGTAGATACCACGAGGCACCGCTTACCTGAA
>DWQW01012590.1:0-10730 GCA_018249695.1 Heliconius erato demophoon | reverse complement strand
ACTAACAAAACATATTATTTTTAGCCATAATACACTTAAAATAATACCAAAATGCTTAAATTAATAAATAAATATATCTAAAATGGCAAAATATTTGACTTATCTATAAAATTGTATTTTTAAAACGAATTCAAAGTAGCGGGACAAGAAAAGACATAAAATGTACACTTTTTCTGATTATGACCCATGTATTGTTTGATCCCAACAAAATGTTGATATATTAGTTAATATTTAGTTAGACGTTAATATATAGTTAAATGTTAATATCTACGAGTACTCCAGAATTCGATGAAAATGAGGAACGGAAGAGTCTTAATGGGAATGGAGTGTCTTAACACTAGGTTTCCAGGTTACCTCTGCCTACTTTGCTAAGTACGGGATACAGCTTGGAGCGTAAAAAAATACTGCATAAGGCCTCAGCCAGATAGTGTAGTCTCATTTAGACCTTGTTAACCAAGTTAGCACCTATAAAAAAATTATGGAAATGAGATTTGAATACACACCTTCGCCGCGTAAATAATAAACAATGTAATAACAAAATAATTTTGCGCATATTATGTTGACATATAAGATATATGTACGAGTATGTATAATAATATAACGTTTTTCCCTTTGAGCAGTCAAACGAGTTATGTTAACTATATACTGTTATTATTATTCATTTATTTTGCCTTGACTAAAGCATAATTTAAGAAAAATAAACGGAGTCAATTATGCTTTGAATAGAGCGAGCAAAATTAAACAGAATAAGT
This sequence comes from Heliconius erato demophoon, assembly GCA_018249695.1. Taxonomy (NCBI): domain Eukaryota; kingdom Metazoa; phylum Arthropoda; class Insecta; order Lepidoptera; family Nymphalidae; genus Heliconius; species Heliconius erato. Next base: position 9,978 of record DWQW01012590.1, on the reverse strand, counting down.
TACTTCCTTTATGGTATGAACAACGCCCGTTTCATAGGCTTTTATACTGAAATCATATTTGCGTTTCAACTTCAATATTGATTGAGTGACTTTTTTATGAAATGTAGCGGAGGTTTTTTTTTGTTTTATAACTTTTTTTTGTTTCACGCTGTGTCGCGCATATAGCAGGGTAGGCAGAGGGAACATGAGAACCTGCCGAAATCTAGGAGCATTGAGTTTTGAGTAGCGTAACTCAACTCCGCGCCCTACATCGTTAATAGAGCAAGGAAATGAAAACATTAAATATATCATTCTCTCGAATGGAAATCGAACCTACAACTGTCGCGTTTACATTCACACGCTTGTAGCCACGATGGCGTCTCAATTATTTTATTAGTTTTGTGTAGAAATAAAAAGATTTATTAACATTTTTTTTCCATAAACTTTTTCCCTATCCTATCCCTATATATATTTATTTTAGGTCATCTAAATATGTGAAATCATAACCTCCACCTCCAAGTTGACATATGTCTATATCTACTGCTGCCCCCTCAACTTCGCGTCCATTTGCATGGAATTCATGACTCTTGCCATGCTACTTTCTTTTCCCGTCCCTGTTACCCTACCTAGAGAACGGAATGTTTATACTATCTAGTGTGTAGACACTCCGTTCTCCGGCATATTCGAAACATTGTATGTACTGTGGTGGTAGTGGGACTCGAAGCCACGCTATGGCGGAGACCATTCTTCGTTCGGCTCAAAATGGGACATTTTAGAGCGGTTTTTGTTTTTTTAGGTTGTGGTTTCGGTATTTTAGGGCGACATTGTGCTTTCAACTTTTTTTAGGTACAATTGACACTTTAATAAATAATTTGTGTGGACTATTCCATTCAGTTACCTTCAACAAATAACCGACCAACCAAATTTACTCCCCATTCCAAAAAAACAATTCCGACACATTTGTACGTCCCGGCATGTTTCAGAACACCGGGACACACAAGAGAAAAACGGGACAGTCCCTTTCAAAACGGGACGTCTGGTCACGTACGTTAGGTAATACTACAGCGCTCCTAACATTTTTATGTAAAGTACATATTTGCGTTAAGCCTTTTATATAGTATTAATAATTAAATCAATATACATATTTATGTACATTTTCGTTAAATGTTATTTTCCTCAATCGTTATGAGTATCGAGATGAAAATTTTAACTAAGCTTCTGACGTAAGCTTAAACCAACCAGGAATACTTATGTAAAACCCTTTTTTCTCGTAGCTTCACGCTGTATTCCGCACATTGCAAGGTAGGTAGAGGAAACCTAGTGTTAAGACATTCCATTTCCATTAAACACTATCATTACCCATATTCCCGAATTCTGGAGGCCTCGACACCAGAGCGAAGAAATAAAAATATTAAATAGTTTATTTCCTCGAGTGGGAAGCGAACCTACTACTACCAGTCTAGTTTGAAGTCACATGCTTGTGCCCTTGCATAACGACTGGCCTGAACATTACTTAACATGAGCTTATATAAAACTTACGACAGGAAAAAATACTTATAGTGTGGGCGAAGTGTTTCTTTATGGAAAGTTAAATTACCATCAAACCACACGGCACTCCCAAATTTAAGTGAAAACGTCAACCTTTTCTAAGACCTCCCTCTTGTGTTTAGGACTCTGGACTCATAACCATACTATCTGTCGCAAACAAGCGTATATATGTACTTTTGGCATTTATGATATACTTATACAAGTAAAATTCATATTTGTTTAACAATATTTTTTGTATAGATTAGATACAGGAGATTGTGGAAAATTTTGTGTTTTCATTTTCAAGAATTATGAATAATTAAGTGAACCTGTGTGACATACAATAACAAACCGACGCGTCCAAGAAACTAAAAAAATCGGGGGTAGAGCTGCACGACTAGCCAATAAATAAATGAATATATCCAAAATACACTAGTTATGAAAGAGTTATTCCTTACCTACGAGATCACAATTGATCTCTTCATTTCTTCATTCGTCACAGCAGTATAAGACCATCAGAAACAGAACCTAATTTGATATTTAGTTACATTTACACCTTTTCCTATGTAAGATAGCCGTGCTATGTTTCGCATTTACATATCGTATCTTAAATAGTATAAACTGGCATTTATTTTTTCTTATTAAAACACCCAGTTGACCTATAACTATTTAGTTTTTTTTGTGAGGCCGGTCGTAGCGCAGGGGCACTAAGTGTAACTGTAAACGCGACTGGTTGTGGGTTCGATCCCCCCCACTCGAGGAAACGAATTATTTATTTAAATTTATTTCCATTTCTTCGCTCTGGTGTCGAGGCAAAGCTCGGCGTTAAGTTCCGCCACTTAAGACGCAATGTCTTCGAAATTCAGCGGAAAGTAGGGAACGAAGTGTCTTAACACTAGGTTCCCTCTGCCTGCTGTGTGCGGGATACAGCGTGAAGCTGATTTATTTTTATTTATTTTTTCAATTTTCAGTTTCGCCACCTACTCACTTCGTTACACCACTAGAACTAATCTAATGGAACAAAGGTCACAATAAAATAACAACGCGACGTTCGTATCGTCACAGTCATATTTCCTGCAGGACACATAAAAATATTTTATTACTTACTCGCAAATAGATAGATAAAGTAAGGAAAAGGTATACGAGATGATCGCGTTTAGGGAGAGTGCTCGTAGTTTACACTATATTGAAATTATAATCTATGGATTTGAAAGCGCTCGATTATAGCAAGCTAAAAGACGATCTTTCGGCAATATACAGCCTAATAGACTATATATTGCCGAAAAATCTTCTTTTAGTTTACAGATGTAATGTTATAATGTTTAACATTTATTAAAACTCTACTAAAAGATAATTTTGTACATCGGGTGTCAAAGATGATTCCATATCTCCTAACCAACATGTTTCAGATTTTTTCCTTTGCTTGTACTGTGTAAGTTCTCAATTCTTGCCAAATTTCGTAATTATAGGTTTACAGAAAAGATGCATAATCACTAGTATCTCTGTCACTGCTATCATAGACTTAAATCAACCTTACATTAGTTCTCAATCACTAACCATCGTTTTATCTTCCATAAAAATGAGTGGCTGTTCACTCCGCGGTTACAGCTTGATAGAGTGGTGCTATTGTTAAGAATGATATATTACCGAAAAAATATCAACTACATTAGCAAAGAATCGTCTTAACCCGAGAATTATAGAGATCTACATAATTATAGATACAAATTATATACATATATTTAAGTTAACATCAATTTTATTTCCTCCCTCACATTTTTATATGCAAATTTAAGAATGGATTGTAATTTTGTCCTGAAAAGTATTTGCGGTATATTCCCGCCCACTGAAAATACCCAAGCATTGGGGAGTGCATTCCATAGACACGGGGTCCTCGTCTGTTGACTGACACGTTTAAAATGAGCTCGCTGAAAGCTTACTTAAGTACTTGTCTTAAATATCTTAAGTATTTACAGTAAGGATTTTGGCGCTTGCACGTAAATGATAATAGTTATTTTTTAATATGTTTAAAAAAGTAATATTAATTAAAGGTTTTTGATGTTTTTTTTTATTTTTATTTGCACCATTCTTCTCATCCGACTTCTTATCAGACTGAGGACAGTGTCTATTTTATAAATATAAATGTACATAGAGTTTGACATACTTTGACATGCATACTGTTAGTATGTATGTCAAAGAACACTCTATGTACATTTATATTTATAAAATAGATATTGTCCTCAGTTTGATTAGCAAAGCGCGGCGTTAAGTTTGTACACGCTTTCTTATAAACGGTGTGTGACAACGAGAATTAGAGCGTGTAAGAAAAGTAAAAAATGGAGTATGACAAATTCCACAGGGTTCTCTTAACTCTATAGGTTAATCCCGAGAAAAAATAATATACTTTTTTATTTTTGGATAAATTTTATTCTTTCTTAATTTTTATCACAAATAAAAACAGAAATGACAGACAAAGCAGAAATTATTTTCATTAATAAATATGAAACGACAGATAAAGCAAAAATGATTTTCTTTAATAAATATAATTTAGGGTGACAAAGAAAAATATAAGTAAACTATTCTACAAAATTAATTAATGTCTATTTAAATTCACCAGCGACCGCACCACTAGCAATTTACTCCATTGGAAAAATAAAATCTCAACATTTTCCGTGAACGCCGCCGTAACGTAAGAGGGGCTTTATTAAATCCGAACAATATGGACTGCGAATTTATGTAGCTGGCTATCTACTATTTTTGAATTCCTGTGGAGAATAGGGTACAGTATTTGTAGTTTGCTTAGGTATTTCTATGTGTAGAAAATTTTATTTAACTCAAAATACTTCAATAAACTTTTATAGTTTATTGATTTTTTTTTCAGCTTCACACTGTATCCCATGCACAGCATGGTGTTAAGACACTCCATTCCCCATTTTCCGTCGAATTTTTAAAGCATTCCATGTTTTTTTTGCGATTTGTCTCGACACCAGAGTGAAGAAATGTTCCTGAAATCGAACCTGTCACGCTTACAGTCACACTTTGTGCTCCTAGACCTCAAAATAATTTAATAAGCTTTCATAATTTATTCGGTTTGATTATATAAATTGTCGTTTAGCTAGAATTTGCACAATATTGTAAACTACAAACAATTAAATATAAGCAGGTAGTGTGATAATATGAGTTGCTATGTACATAAATTATCGCGACATACTCGGATCAACAATTCAGAGTCATAGCCAACAAAGTTATCTTTTAAAGCGCAGGTGACCTTATGAAATGCCACAGATAAATATTAAACAAAAAAACGAAAAAAATCATATTCTTTTGTTTTTGTTTTTTACTATAATTGTTATAATGAAAATAAATGCTTAAAGTTTCTTTTTTCATATTTTTTTATATTCATAATTTTGTTCAAAAGCAAACCTCATAATATTTTGCTTTTTTTATCATTGTAAGAACAACAAACATATTTGGTAGGTTGTGCTAGCAAAGACCTTACCTTGTATTCCAAAAATGAAAAGAAAATTAAATTGCCCTAAATGAAAATTGAACCCACATTCACGCATGAGTCACGATAATGTCAACATGATTAATGTACATGCCTTCTAAAATTTTTATTTCTTATCTCTTTAAGAGTAGCCATCTGGTCTTTTAGGGTTTCGTACTTCATAAAGAACACGGAACTCTTATAAGGTGGATTTGTTGGTGATCTGTTATTCAAATATGTTAAGGAGAAGAAAAAAATTATAAATATATCACCGAAAAATTTGTAGTTCATTTCATAGAAAATTGGCGTACCTGTGCATTTGCACACTTAAATTTTAATTAAAAAGTTCATCTACATTTATAAAATTGATACAGAGCCCACAGTCCGCGACATCGACTCGCACTTGACCAACCGCTCTATAAACTATATACTATAAAAGTTAATTACCGGTTTTAGTAATTAAAATAGATATATTTAATATTACGCAAACAATAAAATTTGCTGTTGGATTAATGTTAAATTTTAAATGTAAACAGGTATGTTTACACAGAACATGCTTACACATTTACGTATACTAGTGATAAAATTATAACTCTTTGCTTTGTATCTTCATTTAAATAGTAGTATCAAACGTATTTTATTTGTCTTCTTCTATGGTGTAAGTATTTGGCGGCATTTTTTTTAGCTTTACACTTTAACCAGCACATAGCAAGGTCGACAGAGAGAACCTGGCAAACATTTCATTCCCATTTAGACACTTCCGTCCTTCACTTTCCACTGAATTCTGGAGGTATTTTATGTTGAATGGCGGATGTCAACGCCGCGCTTTGCCTCGTTACCAAGAGTGAATAAATGAAAATCTTAAATATTTCATATCCTCGACCATTTCCGTAAAACAGTTGTATAAAATAACTGTTATAGCAATTAGCAAATTTGTCGAACTAAGTACTTTAAGCTGTAAGATGTAACTTTTTTATTTAAAAACCTTTAACTTAAACCTTTAACTTTTGTAATAAAACAAACCCTATTTGTTAACGGAGGCTTGCCAGAATCTAATAGTGAAAACTGCACTCAAATCGGTTAAGCCAATTCTGAGATAAGCGATAACAAACGCACAGACAAACAGACAAAAAAAAATAAAATCATTGTTTTGAGTTCTACTACATTAATAAAAGTAAAACAAAAAAATATGCTGTGCGTTTTTTGCAGGGTTAGTTACAATAACGTTATCAGCAAAACTCGTTTTTCGACAATTTTTTATATTAAAGGTTTTTTATAGTTCCTAGTCAATTAAAAAATAGTGTTACTACTACAGTAATCAATGAATTTAAGATGAAATGAATGAAATTGATATTAATTTTACGGTTGATCAATAAATATGAAACAAATCAAAATACCATGTCATATTCTACGCCTTTTCTATAGAGAAAGAATCCAGAATGCCGATATTTTGAAATATCGGCATTCTGGATTCCTTGACCGCCCTGAAGTTAGTTACAGATAGATTGTGCAGACTTGGTTTTAATATTTTTCTTAGAGACGAGCGCACTGATAGGGCGTCTCCCCAAGGCGACGCGCACCAGTGCGTCTCCGCTGGTGTGTCAAGTGACGACGAATGCGGCGTTGGGGACCGCCACCCAACACGCCATGTCCAGAACGGCGGGAGGTGGAGGACGGAGCTACAAATAGCTACGTGGAAGAAAAGATGAATGCATTATTAGATGTGATGGATGATAGAGATTTGGATGTCGTTTGTATGACTGAGACCAAGCTAAAAGGGCAATGACACGACCGATTTGCCAGGCAGTCGGGTCGCTTTCTGGGCCGGCGTAATAGAGCGAGCGAGCGGGGCTGTCAAGGTGTAGGTGTGTTATTGACCTCTCGATTGGTTAGTGCAGCGGTTGAATACAAGGCGATCGATCAACCCGAGACTGCTTTGGGTGCGCTTCAAGCTGGGATTAACAAGAGTATTCTTGTTAGTGGCGTATGCGCCAGTATCCTCAGCTCCATTAGGCGAACTCGAGGAGTTTTGGGAGCGTGTCAAGGATGTTCTAGGTAGTGTTAGAGAGATTGAAAAATAATAATATGCGGCGATTTGAACGGATGGGTCGGAACTGCGGGAATCGGTTACGAGGGAGTGCTAGGTCAGTATGGTGACAAGAGAATAAATAAGGCTGGAAAGCTCATATTGAAAATTTGCAAGGAAAGGAATTTGTTTGTGACAAACACTATGTTTGTCCACAAACAAATTCACATGTATACATGGGAGCGAAGAGAAGGGAAAAGTATGATTTATTGATTCCTAGTGGATCAGCGTATCCGAAGCCAAGTCATGGACACACCAGTGTTTAGGGGTTCTGATCTGGGAACAGAACACTATCTAGTCGTTGCTAGAATAAGGGGTCTGTTCGCAGGTTAGCGCAACTACACGAGGTATGAATCGAATTACCGCATAAGAAGCTGGAAGCTTCAAGATCCACCGACTTGAAAGGAATATCAAGAAAGAGTTCCCAAAAAGCTAGACAGCGGTGAATCTTTAAATGGAAATGTTGAAGTATGTTGACAGAACATTAGGGATTGTATAAAGGAAGCAGCGATAGGGGTATGTGGTAAAGGAAAAAGAGGCTTTAGCAAAAAGCGTGACGAATGGTGAGATGATGAAGTGCAAGATGCTGTAGAAAGAAAGAAGAAGGCATGGCAGAATTATAAAGCCTCAGGTAAGGATAAAAGTATGAGAGAGATAAAAAAGAAAGAGTATAAGCTGCAAAAGCACCAGATGAAAGTACTAATAAAGATGAAGCGTGAAAAGGCAGAGAATGAAAGAGATGAAAGGTTAACGAACAATTTCAGGGAAAACACGAAGCTTTTCTGGCGAGAAGTTAGTGTTTCTCGAGGTTGCTCGCTAACCTGTAGAATAAAATGGGTGCTTTCGATGGATGGTGAAATTCTAACAGAACAACCACACGTTTTGCAGCGATGGGCGGAATTTTACAAGGAGATATGTGAATGTGATGCGACTACGACGTTCTATTTGAGACTGAGGAGTCTCAAGTAGAAGCAAAACACTGAGTCTTGATGTAGCTGATGGCGAAATCAGTGTAAAAGAAGTTGAGAGTGCAATACGAAGTCTGAAATGTGGTAAGTCAGCGGGAGCAAATGGAGTTACTCCCGAGATGATCATAGATAGTGTTCTGTGCTTTTGTGGACTTGAAAAAGGCGTTTGATAGAGTTGTAAGAGCGAAATTATGGCAGATACTACCCCGGTACAATGTGAGCGGACCCTTGCTGCAGGCTGTAACGTCTCTTTACAGAGATCACTCAGCCTAGGTGCGAGTAGGAGCTGGCATGTCGCCCTGGTTTGACATCCGATCGGGTGTTGTTGCGATTAAACAAGATTGCGCCATGTCAGCTTGGTTGTTCAATTTGTATTTGGATAGCTGTCTCCAAGGAGTGAAACAAAGTGATATGTGAGTGAAAGTAGGTGACCTGAGTGTGAATTGCCTGCTGTACGCAGATGATGCAGTGCTTATTGCATCATCAGAATCAGAATCAAGCATTGGTCACCACTTTGAAAGAAAGGTGTGAAAATAATGGTCCAAGCCTCAGTGCGAATAAGACAAAGGTTCTGATTTTTGAAAGAGATGAAGAAAGGACAGAATGCAAGGTCTGTGTAAATGGTAAGATATTAGAACAAGTGAATGAAGTGGTATACTTGGGAAGTATGTTCAGTAGAGATGTAAGACACGAGATGGATGTGGAAAGGGGTATTGCTGCCGGTAACAAGGTTAACGGAGCCTTAGCTGCATTAATGAGACGACGAAACGTCAGTACAGCTGCGCGTTTGGCCGTACACAATGCAGATTTGGTACCGACACTGTTATACGGCAGCGAAAGGTGGATATTACAGAAGAAGAATGAAAGAAGGATGAATGCTGTGGAGATGCGATCTCTTCGTAGGAGATGCGGACTCAGCTTAGCTGATCGAATCCGCAATGAAGAGGTACACAGAATGGCAGGTACTAGCGAGGATGTCACGGTGAGAATGAAGAAGAATGTGCTCAGCTGGTTTTGGCACGTCGAACGAATAAGTGATGAAAGAATGGCAAAAAAGATTTATGATGGAAAAGTGAGTTGTAAGAGAGGTAGGGGGAGACCTCGGTTGACTTTCGAAAACACAGTATTAAAGAAACTGGAGGAAGGTCACGTAAAAAGCATGAGGACGCCCCGGAGGGCATGTATGAAGAGGTTGATGGCTGTGGGCAAGGCGAAAGAGGTATGTAGAGACCGTAGCGTTTGGCGCTCCGTTCTCTCTGATTACCCCGATAGGGATAAAGCGTGAAGCTAGTTTAGTTTAGTTTAGTTTTATTCAAGTATATTTATTTATTAACGTGTTGTCATTAAGGTAGTCTTTTGAAACTTTTAGAGATTATTTTATACCAGTAATTTTTAAAACTAATTCTGGAAAAGAATCACCAGCCAATTTTTTTGCCCTGAAAGTAGTTTCTTAAAAATCGATTTTTATTTTGAAATTATTTTTAAGATGAATTGACTGTTGATTGATTGCCCATTTTCTTCAAGAATTCAATGTTTTCCGATTAGATGTTAAATCCCTAAATATTTGATGAACCACTGAAAATCACCGAAAATATATGGGGGTGAAATAGATAGATACTGAAGTCCTCTAACCATAAGCCACCGTCGATCGAGTTAAATCCTATAAATAAAAGTATAAAGACACCAATCTGTACCTATCCAAACGCACAGAATAAATAAAAAATCCGTAGAATGTGAACTGCATAATTCATTTTAGGTATACATATTATATACGCTTAGTCGCAAAAACGCTTTGTTTAAATTAAACAATAAATATTTATAATCCAAATTTCAACATAAAATATAAATATTGGGAAAGCATTTTTATCACATAAAGCAATCTGAACAGCACATTCTTGTGTAATAATAACTAATTATATCAATTACAAGGGTAA
>DWQW01012589.1:0-10730 GCA_018249695.1 Heliconius erato demophoon | reverse complement strand
GGTGAAAGAAGTATGTAGAGATCGTAGCGTTTGGCGTTCTGTTCTCTCTGACTACCCCGCTAGGGATACAACGTGAAGCTAAGTAAGGAAGTAGAATCCAAAATAATAATTTTTATTGTTGTGTTTGGTTATGTAGTTGTGGACGCTAATCTTAGAAACAAGTTAACTAATTTAGACGCAGTTTTCTTGAATTGGCTAAAATTGAGTTTTCAATGTTGTTAATAATATTGTTTATAAGTTGGTTATTAGAACACAAAATCAAGTACTGTTATTATTAATTGTTATAATTAAATAAATAAATTATAATTAAATAAATTTACGCCCCGAGCGTGTCGCTAGACTTGGGAATAATATAAATGTGATATTTTGTGAAAATTAATGTTTGTTTCACTTTAACGCGGAAACTACTGAACAGATTTGGATTACATTTTTGCAATAATTATAAGAATAAGTTCAAGCGAGCGCTGTTAAAAAATAAATTGACGACAGCTACAGGCCCCGGTCTGCTCGGCATCCCCGCTGACGCGCTCGCTGCCAATAGTTCGCGATCCGGAGGCGCGTGCTTCTACTTCGCTATTTAAGATTTTCATGATAGGAATTTTGATACGAAACTTTCATTAATATTTTAGTTTCTTGCAACAACTGAATTTATAAATTTTTATTTTTTTTCCTGTTTTACGACAGGTATGTGGGTAGACAGGAAGAATGACAACACATTTTGTTCTCCGCTCTCAAATCTCTTTCGATACATTTTCAAATTCAAAGTTGAGTTCAACCACACAGTACCACAACAACTTATTAATTTTAATTTTTATTTATTTAGTTATTTTTATAACCAACGGCGATTTTCATTGTTAATATTTAGTTAACTTAAACTTAAATGGTAGTTGGCTTAAATGTCAAAATAGTCTCTGTTTTCTCTTTTTATTAAAATAAAACAACAGTCATTTATGTAATAACATATTATTTATTATTTTTTTAAGCAACCTTTTTTACATATTGTATTTTTCATAACGTCGTAATCTAAATTTCAGCTCAAACGGACAGTGGAAAGTGTCTCAAATTGAGATCGCAAGATTTTGCATACATAAACACAGCAAGCCAAATATTTTTTTATATCAATTGTGACTCACAGACAACGCACAGGCTATGCGACGGCGGCCGCCAATAATACCAATTATTATGTTATAACAATGTTACAACCACCTTGCTGGCTGGCTCTTACAAAAGAAATTACTTTTAAGATGATCAATTTGATCTACCCAATGATATTAAATAAATTAATAATCAATAATTGAATTACTTTATAATATTTAAAGGACTGATTCAAATTTGAAAATCCTCTTCCACTCATCACCATCATATTGCCATATTCAGATTTTATATTTGATCGAAGGGATCACATTAAATCTCTAATGTGATCCCTTCAAGGGGAAGAAAAGTAAATACACAAATGTACATTGTAAGATAAAACACCTAATAGTCCCGCCTCGTTGTTTTTTGTGCCGATTCTTCTAAGATCTGAGATATTAACTTTAGCGAACCGGTGGTAAATTATTTGAGGTTCAAAAAATGGAGAATGTATTTTTTTTTATTTTGAAGATTAATAGATTTTGACAATGAAATGTTTTTAAGAGTGTTTTCAATATCAGAATATGGTTATTCAAATAGATTTCATAGCGTCGATGGCTGTGAGGTCGACCATCACTCAGTAAAATAATTATATTTAACTGATTTTTTCATTCGCCCTCTCTGCTACATGAAGCGAGACGTTCTGTTCCACTCAAAAGGCAACTCAAAGAATCGAAGATTACAAAGAACGTGACAAACACAGTGTCTTAACATTACGTTCTATTTATCTATTTTTTTTATGTGGCAAAAGGCAGAAGTAGTTTATTTAATTTACAAAATGGATCCACATATTATATTTTAAATAATTTGATATCTAACGTGTGTAAAACAGTAGGTATATATTATCTCAGCGTAGTTAACAAAGTGTAGCTTTAAGTTGTAAAAATACGACAGTTCAGTAAGCTAGTAGCGTCACTCACAGTCGCTCTTTTGTTCCGTCGCTGACTAATTTTAGTTTGTCGCAAGTTTCGCACACGCAAGAAACAAAGCAATAAAGAAACTTACCTATATGTCTTTACTGAATCTTTTGAAACACAAAATCAAAATCTACTTTAAATAAATACCGATATAAACAAAAACTTGCAAAATTTTCCCAAATTAATTAGTAATTTGGCTTTATAAACTCAATCTAGGTTAAAACATAATTTTGATCGAAACTTGCTTGAGCATCTACAAAGTATATATAAAGTTACGATTTCCCGCAAATATTGGCTTAAAACATGCAAACAAAATGTATTTTGTTACGATAAAAAACCTCTTATGCTTTTTTGTTAGAAAAGTTTGCAAATACCGAATACAGAAAGGAAAGTAAAAAAGCTCTCCAAAGCCAGATATACTATAATTTAAAGAGATGAAATTATAACTCGAAATCGTTAAAAATTGTAGCAAACAGAACAAGTTCATTTTTTTGGGTCTACTTCAAAATATCGCAAATGCTATTTTTAGTTATACTTCAGTGTGTGTATTCATTTTGTTAACAGGAATGTATTATTAAACTATTTTTTAAATTAAAAACTTAGGAGAAGCAGTAACGTGAGACTACAATAGTGATGGTTGTGTATTCAATCATAATTTGAGGCAAACAATTATCTCAATGTCCCCGCTCCGGCAAGACAAAACGCGACATAGAGTTCGGACAATTCCGAAATTGGGGATTTTTTTTATTTAATCAAATCTAATCTAATCTAGCTTCACGCTTTATTCTTAGCGGGGTAGTCAGAGAGGACGGAGCGCCGAACGCTACTGTCTCTACATACCTCTTTGGCCTCGTCCACTGTCGTCAACCTCTTCATACATGCCCTTTTTATTTCTCATTTTTTTTATTTCTCGTATTATATTGATAAACAACATAAGAAATAAAACAACTGTCTAATATCCTTATAATATAATGAACTGAACTACCTATTGTAATAGAATATTAACTATAATGGCTTAATAATTAAATGGATACGTTTATTTCAATCTATCTAAATTATATATACTGTATTTAATTTTAATTCTTAATTTTTTTGTAAATTGAAATTACGAAGAATTAATACTTACATAATGCTCTTATCAGTAACTCGAGAGATAACAGAGAGACGTGACTTTTAATGACGACATAATTTTCAACTTAGTGTTGTAACTTTTATATCTTTTAAAGTTATCCGCCGGACTTCATTCTGTGTAAAAGACAAAAAGGCGCAAGTCCAAGAACGACACTTTACAACTGACCTAAATACATATTTGAAATTTAATGCAAGGTTGTAGATCTATTTTTAAAATGTAATCCAAAGTTCTTTCCCTTTATTATTTTCAAGAGTACGTTTATGTAAATAACATATGCTGGTATTCAAAAACAAAATTCAATGCAAAATTTTCATTCACTTTGTTTTAAAAGTACATTGACGTTATTTATAAATTAAAAAAAAAATATAATTAAAAAATCTAAATGGACTAGAAAAACCTAGTTCCTTCTCCATTTTTTTTATATTTTAATTTATTCGCATTGTATCTTTATTGACAGAACTTAACCTGAGGGGTTAACCTTTGGAGATAATCGGAGTACAGCACCGAAAACATGTACTTACTCGTATTTCAAATATAAATATAATTTTCGCCAATAAAATTCGCCGAAAGATTCCAATCCGTAACTGGTATAGCAGTCAATCGAAGTAACTATGTCAATTACACAAACAAAAAAAATGAAACCGGTCAAAATTGAGTAGGACTCCCTACCAATTTCACTATTGTTTGTCAACGAGAAGTAGAATTTATAAAACTTGACAAAGTTAAGTTTGCACTCATTTTGTATGAAATTAACTACATCTTTATAAATTTATAAAATTACCTACATCTTTATAAGTTTATAAAATTTATAAAGACGCGTTTCTATGAAAAATCCAAAAAAAAATTCGAGAAATGTGCAGAAAGTAATGAATGTAATGAAAATGGTTTAACAGTAAGTTCCCTCTCTGGGGAACCTCTACATGGCGGGAAATGGCGTGAATCTGTAATACTTGTTGAAGTTAAGTAGATATACAGGTATGTCGAGTATTTTTTTTTTATGGAAACTCGTTAAACAATTCTGTTATATCGGTTTATAGTTTAAATAATTATGTTATATCGGGTCACCTGATGGTAAGTGACTACCGCCGCCCACGACCCCGTGCAACACCAGAGGAGTTACAGATGCGTTGCCGGCCTGTAAGGTGGGTTGGGCTCCGGAGCCCGGCATTACTTGATGCGAAACGCAGTGGCATAAAGCCACTACTTAACGCCGGTTTTTAAACGCCGGGGGTGGTAATGATCCGGTCGAGTCTGCCCATACGTGTTGCCATTGCTCGCGACGTGACTCTACCACACGTACTTTAGTCGCCCCTGACGGTACCATCAGTACCAGGATGATCCTATTCTAGGCCGCGATCACGGGCAAACAGTACGGCACGGTATTTAGGCTTGTCGTCGCTCAGTGCGCAACAAGCGCGCGGTAGAAAATGTGATAGGTTGTGGGGTCGTTTCCTACTTCAATAAGAATATTAAGTATTTCTTTTCCTAGCTCTGGTAATGAGGTAAAGCGCAGCGTTGAGATTCGCCACTCAACGCCGACATACACATAATGATGCCCAAAATTTTGTGGAAAGTGTATCACGAAAAGGTCATAATGGAAACGGATTTTTTTAACACTATATGCGGAATAGAGCGTGTTTGTATTTTACACAAAAAATATATATATTTATTAAAAAATTATACATTTTATCGAAATTTAATTTTAATCAAGTCTCCAAACACAAACATATGTAAGTTCCGCAATAAACGCAGAACTTCGTTTGGAGAACATTCTCATTAGTACAATGTAATTAAAAGAACTTCGATTGGGAACTAGTTGAATTATTCAAATCACATCCACGCGTTGCGCTAACAAGAGTACTGGAAGATACGAGTAGTTGCTAAATATTGCGGTCTAACTGTTACAGGGAATGTTAGTTCGATAGTCGACTCTGTGGTAATACCTTCCATTCCATTTACCTTTGCTTTTAAAGTTTTTTAGAAGGTTGACAAAGTGCGGCGTTAAGTTCAGCCAGGCACTAAGTATGCCATGTCTCAAAAATTATCACAGGAAACGGAGGGTCTTAATCTTAATCTTGGGTTCCCACTGCCTACCCTTGTATACACGACATACAAAGTGAATCTAAAAAGTTATTATAAATTGGGTAAATTGTATGACACCATCACAACGCAGTGTGACTGTAGGTGCGGAGTGGACTCTTTAATATCATTATGAAATAAAATAAATAAGCAATTAACAAATAAAACGAAAACATTTTATTATAAGGATCCTTAAGTGACTTTAAGAACTCTTAGATTATATCCTAGCATTAATATGGGGTTTTATCAAACAAGCCTCCCAAGTGTCCGAGTCGCAAACGAAGGGAAACCTCCTTAAATATTGCTTTTATTCTGTTTTTTAATTTAATTTTAATTTTCAGCTGTCTATCACGGTTCATAAGATACAGCCTGGTGGCGGTGGAACAGACAGACAGCTTCAAGATTTTTCTGGCATAGTAGATGAAGAGAGAGAGAGAGAGAGAAATTATTATGTTGTTATAAGAAATAGTAAAACCAAATGTATATACTTATATTTATTATGATAATAGCATAATTAAATCGTTAATTACTCGCCTTCTGTGGAGCGCATTAAAGTGAAATATGAACTTGATTTTAAGGTAAAAATTGTACTACATACAACTGTTAAAATTACATATAATTTATACATTATTTTAAAAAATACATTAAACTTTTAATTATATATACCTGAATTTTTCCCGGATGAATATAAAACTTGGCACTTATATAGATCCCTCATTGTTTTGTGAACGTGAAATCGAGAACGATGCATTGCTTAATATTTAACCCGGCGGGAGTGTGGTGAAGAAAAGTTACATAAAGTGTGGCGGGGTGTGACATACCCGAAAATAAATCGGCACTTAAAATAGTATTTTCAAAATATATTTACGTATAAAGAAAATAAAATATACAGTAAATTCATTTCATTTTTATTAATTCACATAATGAGATCTAAGGCACTTGTTTTTGGTAACAAAAATATTAACGTCTATTTAAAAAAATAACAAGTGTTATTTAAACAAAAAAAACTCTAAAAACTTAAAAGAATATGAGATCTTACACAAAATAAGAGCATAAAACATTATAAATTAGATTAGGAACACTTTAGTATTTTCATTCAAAATCAGTACTTTTTTTGCAAGAAAAAAATGCATAATGTAGGCATGTGGCTTTTCCACACCCAGTTCTTGCGTATTTTGTTTTGCGATTTTGCTTGCGTGGGCAATCTGCACATCGAGTATATCGTCCGGGTTAATTTTGAGCTACTGGTACGCAGCGGTACTCTTAATATTGAATATTTTTTTGATCTCCTTGTAACTGCAAATACGTATAAACCAAATTCAATCCGAAATTGTGGAGGAATTCGTACGTTTGTTCCTTTTATTGGCACTTTCTTGAAATATAAAGTTAGCATTGATAGCTGCCATATTTAAAAGTCCCAAAAAGATCGTCAATGGCCAGCGTTTGCTATTGCGAGAGACATCATAAGTTGCGCTCAGTTTGTCGACAACTGTCTGTCTTCTCCAGCTTTTGTCGAGCTATGAAACGTAATAATTTTCGGCTTTTTCTCATCTCCAGTGCTCTCATCAATTTTATCATCATGGTGAAGAGTTGAGAGCTGGCTTCATCTGAAGAATGCTGTAAAACTTCGTTAAGCAATGATATAAGTCTTCTTTTACTGCTTACCACTGACATTTTTGTTTATAACCTTAAAAAAAGCAATAATTGGCAAATAAATAAAGAGCATTTCACGGAAAATATGCTGTTGTTATCGTAGATAAATAAAAAATAAATAAAACCAAAGCAAAAGATAAAAAAAATTGTCACAAAATGTATACACAAAGTATGTGGCGGGGTGTGACTTACCCCACACACGTTTGCACGCATGTATTACGAGCACTGGCCGGCGCAACCCTGCGATCACGCCACTTTCCACTCTCACCATCCTTTCTCTCCAGCTACACAAAGCTGCTAAAACGTAACATCGCGAATTAAAATTATATAGGGTTATGAACTGTCCTAGGGGTATGTCACACCCCACCACACTCCCGCCGGGTTAACTTTGCTGTAATTTCAAATTTATCATATAATTCATTCCACAGTCTAGTAACTAATTAGATCGAGGATTAACTTACTCTCAACATACGTATCTACACAACGCCTGTGAGCTTTACAGCTGTTCTGCTTACAGTTTTACATGGTGCCGCTCGGCCACGACGGAACAACTTTTGAGAGAAAAAGAAGGAAATCCGTTATTAATACAGGAGAATTTCTGTATGTAGGCTAGCGAAGTAGCCAAAGAGAACGGAGAGCGAAACTCTACAGTCTCTGCATACTGATTTCGCCTCGGCCACTGTCATCAACCCCTTCATATGTGCCCTTATGAAGGTCATGTTTTACGTGACCTTCCTCCAGTATCTTTGATAATGTGTTTTAGAATGGTCTCCCCCTGCCTCTCGTAACGCTCTTTCTTACTTTTTATGTGCATCTCTTCATTGCGGATTCGATCAGCTAAGCTACTATGCAATAGAGCTACTATGTTAAGACGAAAGGATAAAAATATTTACAAACAATATAACAATATAATTCTATTTAACTAAAGTGTGGTAATAAGATTTGATAATAATATAGACGAGCGTTCTGCTGAGATTCTCGAAGTCCAATTATGTTTATCAGAACACATACACTTAGTGACCGTAAAAGAAGCGTTACATTTTTTCCCGTATAGCACGATAGGCAGAGAAAACCGAGTGTTAAGACACTCCGTTCTCCACGCACGGTTCAATGTCCAAAACATTGTTTTGAGTGGTGAAACTCAACGCCACGGTTTGAACACCGAAACAAAGTTTCATATCTAACTTTAAAATACTTTTTAGAAAACGTATAAAAATTTGAACGTAGCGGGATTTGAACCCGCGCTACTTGGAATTCGTCCAAGCGGTCCAAGAAGCGCGAATTTAAATCCCGCTATGTTCAAATTTTTATACGTTTTCTAAAAAGTATTTTTCTTTCCTAAGTGTAGAATAACACTTTAAAATTATTAAATATATATTTAAGCTTAATAAGTACATAGTATATATAATCTTGAAGCTATTCCTTTGATCGCAACAACGCGCAACTTGAGCGCACGTCGATGAGCTAACTTTAAATAAGTGTTGTAGTTTGGGGGAACAAGCGTGATAGAGTTGATTCAGATTCACTTACTTATTGGAGGTTTAACTTTCTTATTTGTTTGTATTTCCTTTTGTTTAGTCAAATATATATTTGAATTTTCATAGTTCTTCATTTGATTTTTTATAATTTATTGTAGAAGTTAAGTAAGTAAGTTTAAAGTTTATAATTTAGTGAACAATATTATGATTTTTTCTACGATATTAGCAAGAATAAGACAAAGCGGCTGAAATCAACGCATTGCTACAAAAAAACATGCGTAAACCAAACAATGAAGCCGAAGCAAAAATAATGATAAAAATTATTGCTGAAAAAAAATCGCAATAACAATTGAACGTCATCCAACTACAAATAGTCTCTGTCCTCTGATGTCTAGAACGGTCTCACACATAACGCGACCAAATCGAGTTTTTCATAGCAATGAAGACGCAGCTTCAAGCGGCTTTTGGCAGTACACCAAAGTTGTTTAGCTTTTTTATATGAAGCTGGCGACCGGAAGTGCCATATCGGCTGTATATGGTTATATTTAATTGCTTAATGTGATATTTTCTAGCTACACCCTTTTTTTCGTAGCAGGGTAGGCAAAACGAGCCTAGTATTAGATAGTTCATTCTTTTCCTTCTGACCTGATTCAAAATATTTCATGTTGGGCGGCGGAACTCAACACCGCATTTTGTTTTCTGAAGTAAAAGAATCATATTGATTTAAGTCAACGTAATATAACAACAATCTACAGTTTCGTGACAAAATCGTATAAATATTTCATCCATTACAGCGTTTATAATTCAAAACGTGTTGCCCGCTCTATAATGAATTGTTCACATAAGTTCCTTTGTCTCGTGTTTGACTATGTGGAAATTAAAATATACCTACCTTGTAGGCAACTTAAATTACTACATATTTCATGTTTTCATATGCACGAATATGCTTTTAAGATTTCTTTATGCACGTTAACGGTTTTTTTTTATGTTGAGACACTACATTCCCACTTTTTGTCCAATTTTCAAGATATCTCGTGCTGATTTACGGAACTCAACGCCGCTTTTTATGTACTAGTGTAAGCAAATATTTTAAATAGAATCATTTCCCCAAGTGAGAATCAACACGTTTATATTAGACACTGTCCCACTGACGACTTCTATTCTTTTCTTTTTCAAATTACGATACCATTTCGTTAAGCTCAAAACAATTATTATAATTTATATTTCAAAATATAATAGATAAGTAATAATATTATACAATAAAAGTACAACAACTACAACTACAACAAAACTTAAGTATTTATCAGAGATAAGTTGTTTTATCATATCGGTATTGCAACTGGAATACAACCGCGCAGCGATACACCGATATCGATATGGAACCCGTCGCGGGCGTTACGACGCCGCCGAGTAAACTTTCTAGTGAATAGCCTTAAGTTCCACTTTTGTTTACTAAATTTATTCATAACGGGAACTATTTCTATTAATAGACATCGCCGGATACACTTGTATATACAAGTGTATCCGGCGATGTCTAATAATAAAGTATGAAATTATAAAGACATACAGGAATATATGTGGAATGTGTAAGTATATTTGTAACAGAAAGAATGCGCGCGTTAGAAAAAAGCTAGAGAATAACATAAAAAAGAATAATAGACGTAAAAAAAGAAAACATAAAAAAGAATAATGAACGAATAATAAGAGGGTAATCGTATCGAACAAATATCACAAGTGGATGGTAGTTATAAGTAACGTTATCTTACCTTTTAAATGATGTGGAGCTCGGAGCAGGTCACGGTACTTGCGACCACAGGTGTAGGCTTCAGAGGCCCCCTTTACAGATTCTAACACTCGCCTTCACTGTTCCAGCCCGGTATAATTACTAATAGGTCTTAACCACATTCGTAATTAAAATATTAACTGATTAACTAAATAATCAACTATCCGAATAGTCGAGACCGCCCGTACAACGCCCGCGTGGCTTTTTATATGATCGTTCACAAATAAGTTGTAGGGTAGAATGAATAAGTATTGACGACGCGCCTCATAGCGGCGTGGTCGGTAGGTGTCGTTTAGAAATATATAAGTTACATGATATACCGACATATGTACTTCTTCTTACTATTTAATAAACTTTAAAAATACTAATCATTTTATAGTAATTAATTACAATATTTTCATCATGATAGAATAATTTCAATATTATTTAATTTATTATATACTAGCGACCCGCTCGCGGCTTCGCCCGCTTAAACCACAAAATTATTTAATTAACACACTGAATTATGTTCGTGTTTTGATATACCTATAATGTATGTTTGCAACGCAATGAAGATT
>DWQW01012588.1:0-10733 GCA_018249695.1 Heliconius erato demophoon | reverse complement strand
GCCGACTAAAATTAAAATATATTAATAATGCCATGTTTTTGGGCGTTATATTAAGTAAGTTTTCCGGCTTCAAGGCATTTCACTTGCTCGTTGAGTAATTAGATAGAACTTACTGTACATGTGTGACATCTTGTTTCCTCTTTCGTCGTCTTCACGCTGTCAGCGCGCCGCGATAGTCTCGTCAATGGATATTTGGGAAACCGGGTTTACTATATTCGTTGTATATAAAAAATAAAACTTCATAATTATTTTTTAAATATTTCCCTTTTCGGGCTTCTTTTATAATAAAATAAGCTTTTCAACTCATTTAACGCTAAAAAGCCAATAATCGTACATCATAATCTCGTTATGTTCATACTGACATGTAAGTAGGTCGGATGAATGGATGGATGGATGCGACCGCGACGACCCTTAGTTATGCAACAAAAATGTATTCAACTTGACAATCTGTACTAAATATTTAATTAATTGAAGGTTCTTATCTAATCAAGCCTAGCCTTTAGAGGTTTTGTTTTATTTTATCATATTAAAATAATGTTTAGCTATTTGTAGCTCCGTCCTCCACCTCCCGCCGTTCCGGAGCGGGGACGTCGCAGCCCTCGTAAGGGGTGGCAGGGGTCGCTACGAGCAAGCTTTCCATCTTGGATCCCCACCGTACCGTTACCGTAGCGCTTGGCGCTCCGTTCTCTCTGACTACCTCGCTAGGGATAAAGCGTGAAGTTAGTTTGGTTTTTTTTATAATAATGTTTATATAATTTAGGATACAAAAGTAAGAATAATAATTGATCAATTTGTCCTATAATATTAAATTATCGGAAAAATATCAATAGTTTTTAAGTTACCCAATATGTATGTGTCAAATAACATTGATATTGGTGTTCATTTGAATGATACATTTTTTGTACTTGTTATTTTTTTTTTAATTAAAAAATATACAAAAGTCTTTTAGCTTCTGTAAAAGCAATTAACCTAAGCCAAATCTAAGCTAAGAGTTAAAATAAAACATTTATATTTGTTAGAAATTTCTTTTGGATTACAATATTTATTACCCATGTCTTTGTACAAGTGAACTTAACTAAATCACAAAATATATTAAAATTATGTTAAAATCTTGGAATATGCTCTTAAATTATAACAATGGAAATAATAAAAAGATTGTTAGTCAAATACATAAAGAAATAGAGTTTGGAATATTCTTCTCTTTTTGTTTATAATACATCACAGTTATCATGGTGTCATATTATATAGTATAGCCACCATACTGCAGCCATTTTAATAAATGCATTATCAATTGAAGAGATAAAGAAACTACATAATACTATAAAACAGTGGCCGGAGGTGTGTCCGTCTCCGTCTATCCCTGCATAATGAGGTGGACAAAGTTCTCATAGTTGATGTTCCCCTGAGAGTCCTCTTGTCCCTGCAACAACTGCTCCACCTGCATACAAATACAATAATTATTTCAATAATTATTATACAATATTTTTTTAATTTTACTTACTTAATATTATAAAATAATATAAACATAAACAATCAAATACTTAAATACATATAAAACCCATATACTCAATCTTCCTGTAGCCCACACCCCTATCACAAGGATGTTAACTTAAAATGTAGATGAGCAAAAAATATATAGTGAACTTAGTAACATAGTTGTGCATATTAAAATATAAAATAAATGGTACCTCATCATCACTCAGCTTTTCTCCAAGAGTGGAA
Organism: Heliconius erato demophoon; assembly: GCA_018249695.1. Taxonomy (NCBI): domain Eukaryota; kingdom Metazoa; phylum Arthropoda; class Insecta; order Lepidoptera; family Nymphalidae; genus Heliconius; species Heliconius erato. Next base: position 9,011 of record DWQW01012588.1, on the reverse strand, counting down.
AGTAGATGGCGGAGTTCAGCCGAAGAAATGAAACCATTACCATCCTTATCAAAATGGCGAAGGCCCTCTATAAAGTCATTTGCAGTATCACCACTTCTAGCTTTAGAAATTGCCTATAAATGGTATTATTGGAAATATTTATACAAATTACACTCAGTAAAACAGAGTAAGTTAATTATTTTTAAAAAGTAGTTTAAAAAGTATTGATAAAATTTGGTATAATTTGAACATTAACATTTTTTCTTATCACATATTTATAGCTTGTCTAAAATAACCTGGTAAATAGGCAGAAACACTTCAAATGATATTCTCTCATCAGGCTTGAGGTGTAAGGTGCACTTCTTGACATCAGATTCAGTTGGGTTTTGTCCTAATGCACGGAGCGCATCACCTATTTGTGCCACATGAATTTTCCCATCCCCACGGGAGTCAAAAAGCTGGAATGCTTCTTGGAACTCTATAAAATAATAAAATATGTATTGTTTTTAAGTTTAATAAGAATATACCTTTATTCTTACTAAACTTAGATACCTTCCACTGAAGTAAGTTTTAGCTTGGTAGGTGGCTCGTACATAAACATGTTGCTCGACAAGATGATATCGCAATACTGTGCACAGTACATGGCCTCAAGTAAAAATGTTTTAAAATACAAACCATATAAGGAAACTAGGGCGCTTGTAAGAGCCAATGCTTTTAGTGAGAGAGTTGATTGACGTGAGTCATAGGGCATTGCGCGACGGTGCCTTAATGTCCTTACCTTCTGTTAATATTTCATTTAAGACGACCCTTTTAGTAAATTATTTTAAAAATAAATAAGTTAGCAACAAATATCTTTTGTATGACTCACCTGCAAGTTGATCTTCGGAGTAACCAGCCTGTAAAATAGCGTAAATTAAAAAAAGGTCAATAACAGTATAAAATATATGAGTGTATACTTTACCATGATTTTATCAAAATTTGAAGCAAGTTAATTTAATTAAAAATTAATGTACTTTAGTTCCGCGTACACCAACTGTCATACAGATACACAAACAGTTGAAAAAAATGTACGTGACGTAAGATATTGTGAGTAATCAATTTCAGAACGAAGTCAAAATTTATATCATTTCCTAAAAATAAAAAAATATATACAATTAGAATAGTGCATAGGCCTGTTTATTTTTGAGTAATGAAAAATGTAAATTAAATTTATGTATTAAAATCATGCTACTTCGGTAAAAATATTTATCATTGCTATGCTTAAAAAATACCAAAAAAGATGCAATGTGTGTAAATATTATATTGTAGATATAATAAACATCTGGTTTTTGTTTATCTACTTAACGTATATAGGAACATAAGTCGCATTTTTATATAATTATGTTCTTATGAGATATATCACTCTAATTCATCTAGCATTGCTATATAATTGAGGCTAGTCGTGGCGCAGACACACAAGTGTGTGACTGTAAATGAAATAAAATATTTATTTAAAATTTATATATTCATTTCTTCGCTCTGATGTCAAGACATACGGCGGCGTTGATTTTCACCAATTAACACGCAATGCCTCCCGAATTCGGCGGAAAATGGAAACGAAAGTCAAGTATGAAGAGGTTGATGACAGTGGACGAGGCGAAAGAGGTATGAAGAGACCTTTGGGTTTGGCACTCCGTTCTCTCTGACTACCCCGCTAGGGATACAGCGTGATGCTAGATTAGACTATGTAATAATTATTCAAACATTTGCATAGGTGGTGATAGGTGGTATTGTAATAATATGAAAGATTTCAATTTATTCAGCTTAAAATGAAATTTGTTGAATATTGATTTATGTATGTAATTAGCCTAAGCCTCGTAAAAGCTAATATCTGCGGAATATAAACATCTACAGTTTATTGACAAATGTAAAGATATTTTTACTACATAAATTTTTATTTTTTAAATTTATCTTACCGTTGCTGAATAGATCAAAATCAGAGTATTTTAATAAATATTTAAAATATTACAAGTTACTCAGAAGATATATAGACACAAAAAAATATACATTTCATCTAATATATTATATAATATTAGTTTGAATATTTAATATTTATTAAAATGGAAAATTTCTGAACGATCGCAGCCATTGATCTTTTCATTCGAAAAAAAGCCGATTGAGCTCGTACGGAACGATGGCGCGGTCGGGTTGGTTGGCGATTGGTGGACGAATTGTAGAGGGAAGGAAAAAGAAAATGGCAAAATGGTGTAGAAGTCGTTGAAAAGGTTAGTTACTTAATATTTCGATTCCTTCGTGGCATACATTCATTTTTCCGCCTTTATTAGATTAATCTTGAATTTTTTACGGTAAGCGATTACCGTTATCGGGCGAGGTGGCCGACGGGGCAACGGCTGTGTTCGGCAGAGGCTTTGTTCGCCAAACTCCACGTGCCTTCCGCCATTTAGAATTATTTTCAGAAAAGATAAAGATTACAGCAAGTGATTATTATGTTTAGTAGGATTATCTTTGGCAAGCGTGAATAATTAGTTTCTATTTACGGGGGTTAGAGTGATTTGTCATACGGTAATGAGCCGGGTCCAGCCGACGGCGTGGTCGTGCCGGGCTGGCGGCGGGTGGCAGGCGGCGTGGTGACAGTGCCCGGTGTTGCAGGCGGGGCCCCGGGACATGGCCGCGGGCGGAGAGTTCGTGGAGGGCTGGCTGGTCGCGCAGGTGCTCGGCGAGGGCGCCTACGGAGAGTAAGTGCCATTGTTGTTACTCTATGTCAACAATTTACGTATTGTTGTTATCTTTATCATCTTTTAAATATTAAACAACTTGTTATGGCCTTTTTGTTTAAAGCATCCAAGGAATCAAATGACTGTGTGCAGTGAATTGATAAAAGAAATTATATATTCTTATATTTACAATGCTTTGGCAACAATCTCTTACAGGTCCTTAAATTTTGCTTGATATTAAAAGAAAAATAATGTGAAGTCATACAACAAATACACAATCTACTGAACAATATTCTTTATATAATTACATAAATATGCTTTGGTTATATTCATTTACATAATAATACCTTATCATGGTTTATGAATTTGCCTCGTGGGGCAGTCAGTCTTAAGTAATATATATAAATAGACAAATTATTTAAGAATGATGGATATATTACTTAAGGTTCCCTCTGCCTACCCTGCTGTTTGCGGGATGATTTAAATCAGAATAAATGCTTTTCCATAAATTATTAACTTGTCTTAATTTCAAACTGGTTTTCTTAAGCCATTTAATGTGGTACAATTAAAATGTAATCAACCAATAAATGTCACAAACAAAACTGCACTTTTATTATCAGTTTACTAATAACTTGTGGTTCATAAAGGTTAACTTTAGGAAAAAAGAATTATACATTCTTTTACTAAAGTTCAATGTTACCTGTACATTATCATTAACTCTTTGCAGATTATAATGTATAATAATAATTTAATTTAAGTTAAAATATGTAATAATTATTTAATTAATGCAGTGTTATATATATATATATATATATATTAATATATATATATATATATTAATATATATATATATATATTAATATATATATATATATATTAATATATATATATATATATTAATATATATATATATATATATATAACACTGCATTAATTAAATAATTATTACATATTTTAACTTAAATTAAATTATTATTATACATTATAATCTGCAAAGAGTTAATGATAATGTACAGGTAACATTGAACTTTAGTAAAAGAATGTATAATTCTTTTTTCCTAAAGTTAACCTTTATGAACCACAAGTTATTAGTAAACTGATAATAAAAGTGCAGTTTTGTTTGTGACATTTATTGGTTGATTACATTTTAATTGTACCACATTAAATGGCTTAAGAAAACCAGTTTGAAATTAAGACAAGTTAATAATTTATGGAAAAGCATTTATTCTGATTTAAATCATCCCGCAAACAGCAGGGTAGGCAGAGGGAACCTTAAGTAATATATCCATCATTCTTAAATAATTTGTCTATTTATATATATTACTTAAGACTGACTGCCCCACGAGGCAAATTCATAAACCATGATAAGGTATTATTATGTAAATGAATATAACCAAAGCATATTTATGTAATTATATAAAGAATATTGTTCAGTAGATTGTGTATTTGTTGTATGACTTCACATTATTTTTCTTTTAATATCAAGCAAAATTTAAGGACCTGTAAGAGATTGTTGCCAAAGCATTGTAAATATAAGAATATATAATTTCTTTTATCAATTCACTGCACACAGTCATTTGATTCCTTGGATGCTTTAAACAAAAAGGCCATAACAAGTTGTTTAATATTTAAAAGATGATAAAGATAACAACAATACGTAAATTGTTGACATAGAGTAACAACAATGGCACTTACTCTCCGTAGGCGCCCTCGCCGAGCACCTGCGCGACCAGCCAGCCCTCCACGAACTCTCCGCCCGCGGCCATGTCCCGGGGCCCCGCCTGCAACACCGGGCACTGTCACCACGCCGCCTGCCACCCGCCGCCAGCCCGGCACGACCACGCCGTCGGCTGGACCCGGCTCATTACCGTATGACAAATCACTCTAACCCCCGTAAATAGAAACTAATTATTCACGCTTGCCAAAGATAATCCTACTAAACATAATAATCACTTGCTGTAATCTTTATCTTTTCTGAAAATAATTCTAAATGGCGGAAGGCACGTGGAGTTTGGCGAACAAAGCCTCTGCCGAACACAGCCGTTGCCCCGTCGGCCACCTCGCCCGATAACGGTAATCGCTTACCGTAAAAAATTCAAGATTAATCTAATAAAGGCGGAAAAATGAATGTATGCCACGAAGGAATCGAAATATTAAGTAACTAACCTTTTCAACGACTTCTACACCATTTTGCCATTTTCTTTTTCCTTCCCTCTACAATTCGTCCACCAATCGCCAACCAACCCGACCGCGCCATCGTTCCGTACGAGCTCAATCGGCTTTTTTTCGAATGAAAAGATCAATGGCTGCGATCGTTCAGAAATTTTCCATTTTAATAAATATTAAATATTCAAACTAATATTATATAATATATTAGATGAAATGTATATTTTTTTGTGTCTATATATCTTCTGAGTAACTTGTAATATTTTAAATATTTATTAAAATACTCTGATTTTGATCTATTCAGCAACGGTAAGATAAATTTAAAAAATAAAAATTTATGTAGTAAAAATATCTTTACATTTGTCAATAAACTGTAGATGTTTATATTCCGCAGATATTAGCTTTTACGAGGCTTAGGCTAATTACATACATAAATCAATATTCAACAAATTTCATTTTAAGCTGAATAAATTGAAATCTTTCATATTATTACAATACCACCTATCACCACCTATGCAAATGTTTGAATAATTATTACATAGTCTAATCTAGCATCACGCTGTATCCCTAGCGGGGTAGTCAGAGAGAACGGAGTGCCAAACCCAAAGGTCTCTTCATACCTCTTTCGCCTCGTCCACTGTCATCAACCTCTTCATACTTGACTTTCGTTTCCATTTTCCGCCGAATTCGGGAGGCATTGCGTGTTAATTGGTGAAAATCAACGCCGCCGTATGTCTTGACATCAGAGCGAAGAAATGAATATATAAATTTTAAATAAATATTTTATTTCATTTACAGTCACACACTTGTGTGTCTGCGCCACGACTAGCCTCAATTATATAGCAATGCTAGATGAATTAGAGTGATATATCTCATAAGAACATAATTATATAAAAATGCGACTTATGTTCCTATATACGTTAAGTAGATAAACAAAAACCAGATGTTTATTATATCTACAATATAATATTTACACACATTGCATCTTTTTTGGTATTTTTTAAGCATAGCAATGATAAATATTTTTACCGAAGTAGCATGATTTTAATACATAAATTTAATTTACATTTTTCATTACTCAAAAATAAACAGGCCTATGCACTATTCTAATTGTATATATTTTTTTATTTTTAGGAAATGATATAAATTTTGACTTCGTTCTGAAATTGATTACTCACAATATCTTACGTCACGTACATTTTTTTCAACTGTTTGTGTATCTGTATGACAGTTGGTGTACGCGGAACTAAAGTACATTAATTTTTAATTAAATTAACTTGCTTCAAATTTTGATAAAATCATGGTAAAGTATACACTCATATATTTTATACTGTTATTGACCTTTTTTTAATTTACGCTATTTTACAGGCTGGTTACTCCGAAGATCAACTTGCAGGTGAGTCATACAAAAGATATTTGTTGCTAACTTATTTATTTTTAAAATAATTTACTAAAAGGGTCGTCTTAAATGAAATATTAACAGAAGGTAAGGACATTAAGGCACCGTCGCGCAATGCCCTATGACTCACGTCAATCAACTCTCTCACTAAAAGCATTGGCTCTTACAAGCGCCCTAGTTTCCTTATATGGTTTGTATTTTAAAACATTTTTACTTGAGGCCATGTACTGTGCACAGTATTGCGATATCATCTTGTCGAGCAACATGTTTATGTACGAGCCACCTACCAAGCTAAAACTTACTTCAGTGGAAGGTATCTAAGTTTAGTAAGAATAAAGGTATATTCTTATTAAACTTAAAAACAATACATATTTTATTATTTTATAGAGTTCCAAGAAGCATTCCAGCTTTTTGACTCCCGTGGGGATGGGAAAATTCATGTGGCACAAATAGGTGATGCGCTCCGTGCATTAGGACAAAACCCAACTGAATCTGATGTCAAGAAGTGCACCTTACACCTCAAGCCTGATGAGAGAATATCATTTGAAGTGTTTCTGCCTATTTACCAGGTTATTTTAGACAAGCTATAAATATGTGATAAGAAAAAATGTTAATGTTCAAATTATACCAAATTTTATCAATACTTTTTAAACTACTTTTTAAAAATAATTAACTTACTCTGTTTTACTGAGTGTAATTTGTATAAATATTTCCAATAATACCATTTATAGGCAATTTCTAAAGCTAGAAGTGGTGATACTGCAAATGACTTTATAGAGGGCCTTCGCCATTTTGATAAGGATGGTAATGGTTTCATTTCTTCGGCTGAACTCCGCCATCTACTTTCCACTCTTGGAGAAAAGCTGAGTGATGATGAGGTACCATTTATTTTATATTTTAATATGCACAACTATGTTACTAAGTTCACTATATATTTTTTGCTCATCTACATTTTAAGTTAACATCCTTGTGATAGGGGTGTGGGCTACAGGAAGATTGAGTATATGGGTTTTATATGTATTTAAGTATTTGATTGTTTATGTTTATATTATTTTATAATATTAAGTAAGTAAAATTAAAAAAATATTGTATAATAATTATTGAAATAATTATTGTATTTGTATGCAGGTGGAGCAGTTGTTGCAGGGACAAGAGGACTCTCAGGGGAACATCAACTATGAGAACTTTGTCCACCTCATTATGCAGGGATAGACGGAGACGGACACACCTCCGGCCACTGTTTTATAGTATTATGTAGTTTCTTTATCTCTTCAATTGATAATGCATTTATTAAAATGGCTGCAGTATGGTGGCTATACTATATAATATGACACCATGATAACTGTGATGTATTATAAACAAAAAGAGAAGAATATTCCAAACTCTATTTCTTTATGTATTTGACTAACAATCTTTTTATTATTTCCATTGTTATAATTTAAGAGCATATTCCAAGATTTTAACATAATTTTAATATATTTTGTGATTTAGTTAAGTTCACTTGTACAAAGACATGGGTAATAAATATTGTAATCCAAAAGAAATTTCTAACAAATATAAATGTTTTATTTTAACTCTTAGCTTAGATTTGGCTTAGGTTAATTGCTTTTACAGAAGCTAAAAGACTTTTGTATATTTTTTAATTAAAAAAAAAATAACAAGTACAAAAAATGTATCATTCAAATGAACACCAATATCAATGTTATTTGACACATACATATTGGGTAACTTAAAAACTATTGATATTTTTCCGATAATTTAATATTATAGGACAAATTGATCAATTATTATTCTTACTTTTGTATCCTAAATTATATAAACATTATTATAAAAAAAACCAAACTAACTTCACGCTTTATCCCTAGCGAGGTAGTCAGAGAGAACGGAGCGCCAAGCGCTACGGTAACGGTACGGTGGGGATCCAAGATGGAAAGCTTGCTCGTAGCGACCCCTGCCACCCCTTACGAGGGCTGCGACGTCCCCGCTCCGGAACGGCGGGAGGTGGAGGACGGAGCTACAAATAGCTAAACATTATTTTAATATGATAAAATAAAACAAAACCTCTAAAGGCTAGGCTTGATTAGATAAGAACCTTCAATTAATTAAATATTTAGTACAGATTGTCAAGTTGAATACATTTTTGTTGCATAACTAAGGGTCGTCGCGGTCGCATCCATCCATCCATTCATCCGACCTACTTACATGTCAGTATGAACATAACGAGATTATGATGTACGATTATTGGCTTTTTAGCGTTAAATGAGTTGAAAAGCTTATTTTATTATAAAAGAAGCCCGAAAAGGGAAATATTTAAAAAATAATTATGAAGTTTTATTTTTTATATACAACGAATATAGTAAACCCGGTTTCCCAAATATCCATTGACGAGACTATCGCGGCGCGCTGACAGCGTGAAGACGACGAAAGAGGAAACAAGATGTCACACATGTACAGTAAGTTCTATCTAATTACTCAACGAGCAAGTGAAATGCCTTGAAGCCGGAAAACTTACTTAATATAACGCCCAAAAACATGGCATTATTAATATATTTTAATTTTAGTCGGCATAAGCCACTACTAGCTTACATTGCGTCTGCTCTCAGAGTAGGAAAGCGTAAGATCATTTGTAAAAATCTCCCTACAGAGATGCTAACAACATAAATAAGTTGTAACAAGCGTATAAGAATTTCGACGTAGCTCGATAAGAACGTATGGCTTAGTAGTCAGAGCGCTTAAAAGGTATCCAAGAGGCG
>DWQW01012587.1:0-10733 GCA_018249695.1 Heliconius erato demophoon | reverse complement strand
ACACCAGAGCGAAGAAATGGAAATATAAATTTAAGTAAATATTTCATCTCCTCGAGTGGGGATCGAACCCACAACCAGTCGGTTTTACAGTCACACCTCGTGCCGCTGCGCCACGACCGGCCTCAATCATCATCTATTTGTAAATCAGATTTATGCAAAATAAAACAAATCACTCGCCATTTTGTTTCCAGAAGTAGAGACTAAGCTCACGCGATTTACAACTTTTAGCACTCTAGCTTTATGGCCTTAATAAATATTGTGGTTGTGTTTTCAGCTATTTTGATGTTAACGGCATTTACTGTTGCCGTTGCGAGTGAGAAAGTAACCATTTTAAAACTACTGTAGTTACTTAATTGTATGTAACTGTTATTATAGCTTTATTTAGAAAATGGCTCTTTTTAGTCGCTTAAAGTGCAGTAATCACATATATTTGTTAAGTTTGTATTTATAATATTTAAATATTATTAATAATACAAGTTTTTTACCTTATCCGTTACGCACATCTAGAATGTAGATGCTAGTGTAATACTACGAACTACGTTCTCACGTTGAATCCACGTTCTACAAGCATTGAAGTATGTATAAATAATATAGTTCAACAATGTTAATATAAACACATTTTTAGCTTGACACTGTATCCCGCATATAGCAGAGTAGGAAAAAGGGAACCTGGGACCCTTATATTACTGTGGTTAATATTACCATATTACCATGGGCAATGGAAGTGTGTTAATGGAGACACACCGTTTCCATTAAAACACTTCCATTGCCCACTTTCTGGCGACTTCTGCAGGCATTGTGTGTTGAGTGGCGGATCTCAACGCCGCGCTTTGCCTCGTTACTGGAACGTGGACATTAGTGCATTAAATATTTTATATCCTCGAGTGGGAATCGAACCCACAATCCGTCGCAATTACAGTAGCACGCTTGAGCCCCAGCATAACGACTGACCTCATAAAGACAAATTATATAATTATATAGTTTACTTGACTTTATACCACATACAGTGCCCGAGAAAGTCATTTGTGTTCGTAAGCGTTGTTACTAGTTGGAAAGCGAAGGACACATGTAATAACGTGATCCCAAAATACTTTACATTTGAGGATATTCAGGAATTCAGTTAACTGTTAACTTGTGAATTTATGCGGGAATATAAATTATACGATGTTTATATTTATACGATGTACTATACATATATAAATATTTACAAATACCATTAATTTACATAATATCCGGCGGAATGTGGGGAACGGAGTGTCTCAACACTAGGTTCCCTCTACCTACCCTGTTATTACATATATTATTAAAAAATATATAAAGCTTTAAAACTAATTTTATCTTTACCTATTAATATTTAACTTCGGAGTAAATACATCTCTGATTTAAAAATTTAGGCGTGCATTACCTTTCTATATACAAAATATATAATACAACTCTAATGAGACCGTAGTGGCGCAGTGGTACAAGCGTGTGACTGTAAACGCGACGGTTGTGGGTTCAACCTTCCACTCAGTAGAAAAAAAAAAATCTTTATTTCCTCCCTCTGGTAATAAGGCTAAACGTAGCGTCAAGCACGAAATGCCTCGAGGAACCCGACGGAAATTGAAGAACGGAGTATCTTAACACTCCCTAGTGTCTCTTTACCTATTTTGCTATATGAGTAGTATTTTGTATTGAAATTGGCAGTGAAATTGAACGTTATTTATAAATTCAATTTAAAATAAAATTTAGATATTTAAATATTCTTATTCTCGTTCTGGTATGATTTTGGAGAAAGAATGTGGCAGACGTTTATTAGTATTTTTGTAGTAGTAGATGTTTACGTTAGGTATTGGTAACTGTATCGGGTATCTATTCGTAACTGTATCACGCGTAATACAGTATGCATGAAAATCAATCAATTCATTTAAAATGAATGAAAATCGTGAAATGAAAAAAAATCTACGAATAAATTTTTGACGAATTTTGATTCATTCTTTTTAGTATGGGTTTGAAATATTTTACCCCATGTGCTACTCCCGCATGAGACGCAGACGCGCCATTTTTTGTCGTTTCGTTTCCACTCTTTATACGAAATTAAAAACAAGCATAACGCTCAAGGCTATTTTAATAAATTTAGCTATTTTAATAATTCCAACCGTATTCTCTGATCATTTGAAAAATGTTTAATTTATTTTATACATTTAAATCCTTCATGAAAGTGCAAATACTTGGTGTATTTCCACTTCTATTAGGTTAGTGAAATTTATTTAAATAAGTATAAATATTCTAATTTGTTAAGTATCGTGGATACCTTTAATGTCGCCGCTTTAGTAATTCATTGTATAGTTGTTCCCCACAGCTACAGTCTAATGGTAGATATTGGTACCACAGATAGCAGCTTATACGATGTCGCGGTCGCGCTAGTGCTGTAACTAAGAGTTAGTTTATGAGAAGAGATTGATGTCCTTGTTTAATTACGTATATATGTGAAGTAGTATATTTTGTGGAATTTATTGTATCGTAGATGAATATGCTCATTATAAACTGTACTACTAATATTGTTGGACGCTTAGACGGTTTCTAAAGAGGCGCGGGTTCAAATCCCGCTACGTTAAAAAAAATAATACGTCCTAATAAATATTCTTCTTTCTTAAATGTGGAATGACACTTAAAAAATGTTTAAAAACTATATTAAAAGATTTTCTACACTTACAGCGTTGTAAGATGAATGTCGAGAAAAGTAATAAAATAACCTATATATTGTGATTAAGTATTTAAAACAATATGAATTGAATGGATGGTATAATGGTTGAGTTACATACTCACAATCACTGTAGCGGTGGCATCTATCACAAAACATTTGCACTTTTCTTTATGTTAAGTAGATATTGTTAACCAACCAGGTCAGTTTCCCGTAGGCGCGGGTTCGAGTCCCACTACGTTCAAATTTTCGTTTTTTTTCGTTTTCTAAGTAAGTATTTTTGTTTCCTAAGTGTGGAATAACACTTTAAAAATGTTTATTAATATTTAATAACGAGCATTTTCCCTTGTCAAACGATAATTCTTAGTAATTATCTTTGGGTAGCGGAAATTTGTAAAAATCTCCCTACAGAGATGCTAACAACATAAATAAGTTGTAACAAGCGTATAAAAATTTCGACGTAGCTTAATAAGATCGTATGGCTTAGTGGTTAGATCGCCTGGTAGGTTTCCAGGAGGCGCGGGTTTGAGTCCCGCTACGTTCAAAATTTTATACGTTTTCTAAATAAGTATTTTTCTTACCCAAGTGTGGAATAACACTTTAAAAATGTTTAAACATTGTTAAAAGTAATTAAATTTGTATTGGTCCCCTTTTGACCAATTATAATATTTAAAATCAAAAAACTTTTTTAACTTATTATCTTAATAATCTGTTGAGTTTCTGATTGGATTTTGTATATTCAATAGGAAACTAAAACCTATCAATTTAGAAAAAGCAGTATTTCAATAAGTATAAAATAACAGTACTATACGTTTTGTACGATTTGGCATGACTCCATATAGGACAAAGCTCCTAAATCTATAGAAACGAACAATTTCATTCGAATGAAAACTTTAAATTCAATCACGTAATTTGATCTTGGAGAATTCTCTTGGAGGATATTCGTTTAAAATAAGATATTATACGCCCAGTATTAATAACCTATCTCTAACGTCAATCTTAGATTGTTTCATACATCTATCCAATCTCTAGATTGGATAGATATATGAAACAATCTAAGATTGACGTTGGAGATAGGTTATTAATATTGGGCGATAGTAACATTAGAAATGGTGTAAGAATATGCTTTCTAACAAATATAAACTTATCTTCATAAATTATTTCATCATAAACTTTGTGAATCTTATACCAATTTTTACCCGACTACGATGAAGCAAAAAAGAGGGTTATGATTTGGATCTCTATGTATGTGGGTATGGATGTTCCCTCATAACTTCTAAACTAGTTATCATAATTAGACAAATGGGGTGTCGTTAGAAGTCTCTTGATCATCAGCATCTACAAATGCAATATGCAATACAGCATCCCCTCTAGGGGACTTAAAGTAAAGAATATAATAAGATATTTCATTTGATACGGTTATCATTTAAACATATCTCTCGTTAACACATAACACGTGTAAGTCGTTTATTTAATAGTCAGTAAATTTTTAATAGTGTGTACATAATAACTTCAACGGGGACTATTTTCGAGCCGTCTACCAACCATTCAATTTAAGACTATTGTAAAGGCGGACGTTCGTTAGTCTCTCTCAATAGCCCAGTAGCCAGTCCATCCAAATTTCCTTCCATAGTCCTAGCTTAGATTTCCACATTTTCCATAGTTCCTACGCATTAACCGGCGACCATCTCTGGTCTATTACCTGTGGTTACCCAGAGATGGATCCCGGCTGTTGCGTCACAGTAAAACATTTGTATATTCTCTAGGGGGCCTCTACGTGTTGGACCCGGTCTTTTGGAAGGCTTGCGTGGGGACCCACGCAAGCCTTCCAAAGGTCCTTCTATTGAATCCGAGAACTATGAAAGAAAAACATAATAATAATAATAATATATTTATTCGTCAAATTAAATTTAAGCCAAGAGGTGTACGTTGGTAGCCATACTAGTATAAACTGTGTCACAACCATCAGCGTCTTTGCTCCTTTTACAATTTTATTGAAGTTTTAGACATGTGTATCATTTATTTATCACTTAAATATTATAATAACTACGTACATAATACTTTCTTTTCAGTTTTACGCTGTATTAAGCATGTAACAGTATAGGCAGAGGGAGTCTACACTAGAACGAAGAAAATGAAAATATGAAATATTTCATATTAATTACAATAAAAATGTTATCTATATGGAAAGCTAAGATTTTTTTTATTATTTCGTATATATTGGTCTGTTGAGTATACTAACGACCACTTGAAATATATGTATCTGTATAGAAGTCGAGTTTAGTGTTCGAAAAGCTCTTATATTTATTGAGTAAAAATCCTATAAAGAAATATGAATATGAAAGATATTAACTTCCTGCATTATTTTTAGCCTACGTAAGGCTTTTTAATTGAGTAAAAAAAATATTTCAAAATGTTAACTCAAAAGCATAAACCCAAACTACTTAGTTGTTTTGTTATTTAATATAACCAGTACAATTATATTTAAGTGTGCTTGACTTGCTGCGGCTCGCGTCATTATGAATACAAGACCGCTGAATAGTTATTTCTACCCATTTACGTAACACTGTAGAGATAAGCTTTGTCGCCAAATCTATATATATAAAAGGACTTGTGCTGACTGACTGAGGTAAGACGCACGCAGAGCCGTAACCGCTGATGGTAGAAACGTCAAATTTGGGCAGATGTTTATTTTCATATTCTGGACATCCACTAAGAAGGGAATTTGAAAAATTTTAACCCTAAAGGGATGAAATAAGGGTTGAAAGTTTGTATGGAAAAAAAAAATCTGTACCGATTTTTATAAAATTTGAAATTCAGACTGAAAAATATTTCATTGAACACGTGTTTCATGGTTTTTAAGAATTCACCCTCTATAGTGTGACTGTATAATCGACTGGTAGTTACATAAAAACGTCAACGTTTTCAAAAAACTTCCTACAGGAAGCTGTCATTGCGTCAGAAGGCAGTTCTGCTGCATGAAGAGGTTGATGACAATGGACGATGTGAGAGGTATGCAGAGATCGTAGCGTTTGGCTCTTCATTCTCTCTGGCTACCCCGCGGCATACAGCGGCGGAATACAGCGTGAAACTAAGACAAGCTAAGCTAAATCAAGTTCAATTAAGAAATAGCATTAAAGCTAAAAAAAAACTATTACGAATATTCAAGTAGAATTTGGTTTCCGGTTTGTTTTTATATTAATCGGGATATTCTCTAAATATATCTTAGGCGAATGCTCAACAGAGCGAGTAAATTTATGAGCACCCGAAGAAACTTATCATAATAAATGTGTTCCATGTTTGCAGGAAAGCAGAAAATGGATTACAATGGAACCACACGGGGAACCAATAATGTTGTATGAAGAAATAATGTTGTGGAAGTAAAATAACAAATGAGATTGACCTTTCAATGTAAAGTGAAGCTTTTATCGTAATTGAAGTAAATTTGTTACTGGTGTTGTGATTATCTATAGTGCTTGTTGCCAGAGCGAGAAAATGAAAATTATTAATTCCTCCGAATAGAAATCGAATCCACTACTGACGCGATAATTATCAGTCGCTGTACCGCTTGTAAATGATATAAGATACAGATATTATAAAATAAATTAAAATATTATTCATTTATTTGTCAGGACCTAAGCCATATACGTACATCAGTTTTATACTATTAATAAATGTAATTTTCTTTTTCCAAGGCAATCCAAATGTAGTATGAGCGAAGTCGATAAAAAAGCTAGTTTATTATTTTTCTTTGCGCGAATGTGTTTTCCCAAAAGCTCTATTTAATCAAAACATGGCGCTTGCTGAAAAAGTACAATAATATGATTGTTATAAGAAGAATAGAAGAATTACATAACATTTGATTAATAAATATTTTATTCCTTTTATAACAGTATCTAGTATGATTAAATTTTTACTGCAATATAGTTACTATTAACAATCATCAGCTTCACGCTGTAACCCGCACACAGCAGGGTAGGCAGAGGGAACCTAGTGTTAAGACACTCCGTTCCCCACTTTCTGCTGAATTCTGGAGGCATTGCGTGTTGAATGGCAGAACTCAACGCCGCGCTTAACCTCGAGACCAGAGGGAAGAAATGGAAATATAAATTTAAGTAAATATTTCATCTACTCGAGTTGGGATCGAACCTACAACCAGTCGGTTTTGCAGTCACACTTCGCGCCGCGTGCCACGACTGGCCTAGTTACTATTAAGAAATGGTAAATTAAAACTAAAACCCTATGTTTATAAAATAATCGACCAAATGAAAACAAAGTTTTAAAAATATATTTTTCTTCCATAAGTAACATACGTCACATAATTTACATGTACAAAGAAGGAAACAAGGTAGCAAGCAGTTAAGTGAAACATCTTACCTCCACAAGCCTGCCTTATACTTTCCGTGTACAAAGGTTTCAAATAATCCGGCGTAAAGCGGTTGAGTGTGCCTAACTACTGACAGGGCGGGTCTGAAAGGGAAAGCTTAAATAGCGACCATTTGTTCGTCTTGAAAGGGCACACCAGCTTTACATAAACACTTCTATAGAGCACATAACGTACATAGACTTTAATATTTCTTGCTTTATATAAAAATCTTCTTTATAATCTAAATAAAGCCTTTAGTTACCGACCATGGTGAAACTTTTGGATTTTTAATTACAATTTACTTTAAAAATAACCAGTTAAGTACGAGTCGGCCTCATCCACCGGGGCCTCCGTATTAATTTCAGGATTGTAGGTCTAGGGGTAAAATTATTTATAAAAGTTGAAAAATTTAATTTTGAGGGTATACGCACTCATTAAATTTTTAAATTAAATCAGCTTCACGCTGTATCCCGCACACAGCAGGGTAGGCAGAGGGAACTTAATGTTAAGACACTCCGTTCCCCACTTTCTGCCGAATTCTGGAGGCATTGCGTATTGAGGGGCAGAACTCAACGCCGCGCTTAACCTCGACACCAGAGCGAAGAAATGGAAATATAAATTTAAGTAAATATTTCATCTCCTCGAGTGGGGATCGAATCCACAACCAGTCGATTTTGCAGTCACACTTCGTGCCGCTGCGCCACGACTGGCCTCTTTAAATTTTTATAAGAAATTATTTACAATTTTTTAAACATATTGTAATATTTTTTGGCAGGTGTTCTTTTAGTTTAAAGTTTTTATTTTTGAAATATTATGATATTAAGGATCACAATCTCTTATAATAATCATAAATTAAAGTGATTAATTAAAGTCCATAAGAAAATGCAATTGTAAATTGAAATAATAATTTATATGGTTTTATGGTATAGTTTACATGAGAATAATAAAATTAATTTAAAATAGTAATTGGAAAACTACAATCATAATTTCATTCATTTTTTAATGATGTGGTATTGTTCCACAGTTGAATGATCTGATTTTCACAGATATAGAAGAAAAACAAAGAATACCTTATAAAATATAAGTAAAAAATAACAACAAAAACAAGACTAAATTCATTTTTATTTCCGTACCTCAAAAGAAATAAACCGGAACACTCATAGGTTTACTTTATTGCACGTCTGTTTGTCTGTCAAGACCATTTATGAGATGCCTTTATGAAGACGCCTGGTAAATGATCGCCACCGCCAACGACCATGTGTAATACCAGGGGAACTACACGTCCGTTGCCGGCCTTTAAGATGGAGACAAAGTATTTGAAGGTACCCAAGTCGACTTGGAAACACTGCCGTAGGTAGACCATTCCACAGTTGCATGGCGCGTGGAAGGAAGTTCCTACGAAACCACACAGTAGTGGACTGCCACGTATCCAGATGGTGTGTTGTGACGTGCTGTGCGGTTAAAAAATTTAGGCAGGTAACAGTTCAAATTGTTCTCCAAAATACTCCCCATGATAAATAAGATAGAGTGTGAACTGAGTGAGATTGAAATGAGTGTGTTAGAATAGAAGTTTAAATAGAGCTTTACAAATTTAGTTATAAATAAATTAAATACCAATTTAAGGTTATTGAAGTAAAAGAAGTTATGAAATTCATAAATTTATTATATTTATTAGTAAAAGGATAACACAACACAAAATTATAAGAAAAGAGGCTTATGATATTGACCATTTTATTATTTGTATTCTATATAACAAATTTGGATAGATTTCTGTACTGTACAAATATTTGTATTATATTATAATCTACTAACGTTAATTTACAATTTATCTAGCAAATAGCTACATATAATAACCTGATATATGAAGAAAAAGTAACAGTGTGATACTTAACTTTATAATAGCAGATCACGAAGAGGAAAGAGAAGGATCCTTCTCGAACCTCACTATTTAAAGCGTTAGCCATAAACAAATGTCATTTACCAATTACTACTGGCCTTAAATAAATATTATTTATGGTAATAATTCTATACATATATTTCTTATTATTATACTATCTTAGTCATAATTTTATAATAATTAATTATAAGCACTTTCATCACAATAATATAATTTAAATATTAATTAAATATTTTATGTCCATAATTATTCTAGAGTAATCTATTACTTAACCATCAAATCATACGACATATTTCAGATATCAAATCATAGATAAATGCCAAATGTCAATTCGTTGTCAAATGTAATAATTATATATTAATTTTATTTAATTACCATCAACTCTATAAATCTATTACGGCCAGACTGACAAAACTTCGTCCCCGAAGTTATACAACAAAAACATATTTTAAAAGGGAATAGAAATTGATTTTAACCTTTAAATTGGGTACACCTTAACATTTTATCATCAATTCCTCTTCTATAGACATATATTTTAAGGATATAATATATTCAATATATACATATCACCATATAGCGTATAAGTCAAAGTTAATGTCAGAGTCATGAGCCACACACATAGACACACCAACCACATTCATCCGCTGCCAACGAGACCAGTTGGTGCCAAATATGTGACCGACCAGCGGCTATATATACATAAAATACGTGAACCACATAAATAGACACATCGCTGCACTCACCCGCTGCCAGTGCGACCAGCTGATGCCAAATATGTGATCGACCAGCGGATAGATATAATATATAAAATACATAAGTCACATAAATAGACACATCAACTGCATTCACCCGCTGCCAGTGCGACCAGCTGATGCCAAGTATGTGATCGACCAGCGGATAGATAAAATATCTATATATATAAAAGGACTTGTGCTGACTGACTGAGGTAAGACGCACGCAGAGCCGTAACCGCTGATAGTAGAAACGTGAAATTTGGGCAGATGTTTATTTTCATATTCTGGACATCCACTAAGAAGGGAATTTGAAAAATTTTAACCCGAGAGGGGTGAAATTGGGGTTGAAAGTTTGTATGGATTTTTTTTTTAATCTGTACCGATTTTTATAAAATTTGAAATTCAGATTCTTAAAAATATTTCATTGAACACGTGTTTCATGATTTTTAAGAATTCACCCCCTATGGGTTCAAATAAGGGATTGAAAGTTTATATGGAAAAATCTTTAAATTGCCACCGATTTTTATAAAAATTAAATTCAGACTGTTAAAAATATTTTATTGAACACGTGTTTCGTGGTTTTATTAGAATTCAATCCTAATAAGCGGGCGAAGCCGCGCGCGTCCTCTAGTATAATATATAAGTCACATAAATAGACACATCAGCTGCATTCACCCGCTGCCAGTGCGACCAGCTGATGCCAAATATGTGATCGACCAGCGGATAGATAAAGTGTATAATATATGAAAACATATAATGTATATATAATATATGAATAACATAATATATGAAACTAGCGACCCGCTCGCGGCTTCGCCCGCTTTAACTACTGAATTATTCATATAATGTACCTATGTTTGCAAAACACTTAAGATTACTAATGTGAAAATTATTTAAACCTTAATGCAACCCGCATTTTCGTAGTCCCAATAAGGATGTTCCAATTGTTTAAAAAAACACACTTAAACAAATGACACAAACAACAGAAAACTTTAACGAAAGAAATTATAAACAACAGACTACCTACTATTCTCTTACCCAAAAATACTTAAA
>DWQW01012586.1:0-10734 GCA_018249695.1 Heliconius erato demophoon | reverse complement strand
ACAAGAATTCTGTTGAGTGGTTTTTTAGGTTCTATAATCGACATATAAACCGACCTAATTTTTATTTTTTTTATATCTTTCATGTACAGAATTGACTTTTCTATCCTTTTATTATATATAGAGATATCCTCTTAAATAAACCTATTTCAATGGAGTGTAATCTCGTAGCGGCTACGAGCTACAAGCTACGGGGCTTAGCTACGGGTTGCAGCTTTCATTTTGAAATATGTTTTAGAAATAACAATATATTTGTAGGTTTTATTATAATAAAAATATATATACATATATTTTTAACATTATTTTTACTTTAATAACATTAGTTTAAGGGTGTCGTAGGGTCACAAGCGAGCGACTGTAAGCGCGACGGCTGTGGGTTCGAATTCCATTGGGGGGAATGAAATATTTAATGTTTTCATTTACTCCCTACGGTAATGTGACGAAGCGCAGCGTTGAGTTCTGCCACTCTACACGCAATGTCTCAAGAATTAGGCGGAAAACGGGGAACGGAGTGTTTTATTACTAGGTTCCCTCTGCCTACTCTGCTGTGTGCGGGATACCGCGTGATGCTAAAAATAATGTTTAGATACATATCTATGTAATTTATACTTTAAACTATGATATATGTACATTCTAAATCTACATATAAGTTTTATGTAGATTTAAGACCCTTCAAGCAATAAACCTTGGTGAGAATAAATTAAATTACTGATGGCTAACTAACTACCCGCTATCATAAGCTTACGAGGGAAACGTACGCCTCTGGCACTTTGGACTAATGAATAGTAAAATAATGCACTACGTATTATATTCTGCGATATCTATATATATATACTTATAATTAAAATTTAACGGATTGTCTATCTGTACATTCTAGTGCATATAGTTATTTACACGATACCAAAACATAATTAAACAATTTTAGTAATTTTGTCTGTCTGTCTCTCTGTTTATCCGGGCTAACCTCCATACCAGCGAAATCGAATCCAGCTGAATCGAATATTATGGGAGTAACATAAAGGCTATATCGATACAATAAAAAAGTTATATCATCATCAAAGTATGTTTTTCGACAAAATTGCTACTTTCTAAAAGAGTTATTTATACGACTGATATATTGAATTGGCCATTTTTCAATGTTTTGTTATTTGATATTGCTTGTAAATTATTATTTTTATGATGATAGAAAAAAATCGATATTGTATAATTATAAAATAGACCGAGATTTCAAAATATAGGATTTTCCAATGTAAGCAGCCTCGTATTGCTTGCAATTTCAATGATAGATAGAGATTTGTGGAGCAACATATAACCTATGTTTTAACCCGGAATTTTTGCGGAATCAGAATTTATGTGAGAAAAACTACGTTTGTAATTTGCGAGCAGTTATTGTTTACCAATTATAGATGTGAAATATTTAAAAATTATTTTATTAAATAAGATAATCAATTCAATTCCATTCCATTTAAATTACGATTCATTTAAGGCATAACGGTATAGATAACCAAACTAAAGTAATTAATCTATTTTTAGGTTTCTGGAAAAAAAAAAATAGAACACATTTAGGATCACTTTTTTGTTCGTCTGTCCGTCTGTCAAGACCATTTTACTAGAGATTGCGTTGATGTATCAATCATCATCAAAATTAATATCAGATATTCAGGCTTACAGTTCCATGGAGCGTAGAAATTAAACTTCTAAAACAACTCAGTCAAAAGATATAAGCATTTATGTGTCGTGTTTTTTTAAAATATATTTAAATAAACATTCGTATATTTCAAGCGGGCGTAGCCGCATGGGGACCGCTAGTACTTAATAAATAAGATAGTAGTACAGCCGATAAGGTCTTAAAACTACATTAACTATGTTGAATATTAATCTTACATTCTAAATGAAAACAATGTAGAAAGTTTAATTTAGTTTAACTTAAAAGAGAATTCATATTATTTTTCACATGTAATTACGTATACGTAGTATATCAAAAGTATAAATCGTTCATCTCTTGTTCAATATATATGTATATATTGCACGGAATGTTTAATAACCTCTACCATATTTGATTATAACAAACATAGACATACCTTATATCAATATGAAGGGTAACTATTAATAATATACTATATACTGAGGATCTCCTAAATTACATTCGAATAATAAGGTTCTAAATGACATATATTTCATAACACAGTAGTAGTCTATTTTCGTATCTATCTTTGTATCCACGTATGAGGTAGGTAAGATTTGTTTTAATGCATTACGTAAGTTCAATTGGGTTCTAATCCTACTGGAGAGATCGACAATAATAATATAAATAAAAACCGGTTAAATCTATTATTTTCAGGATTGTAGATGAAGAAGTACAGGAGTAACAACAATAAGCATGGGAAGTACCCTATAGGTAGGTTTTGACTACTATTTTCATACAAAATGCAGCTAATCAAGGCATAAATACTTATTTCACCTTGATACTCTTACATGGTCTGTTAAATAGTTAAATGTTTGAGATAGACGGACAGACGGACAGTAAAGCAATCCTACAAGGGTTCTATTTTTCAAAAAGAAGTTAATTTTTTCAAGGAACGGATGTGGAACTCTAAGAAGCAGTTATGCCAACAATGACTTTCAAAAGAGTTAATTAGGTTGCAATGAATTGTAAATGTTTTGTATTCCGTAACGAGAATGTTCGATATCAGAATTTTAAAAAGTTGTAAAGAGACGTTTGTGTATTAAAAATAGTGATTTTATAAATGATGACACTCCTTGGGAATGAAATGCTCGCTCCAGTCTGTTTCAAAGGTATCACTTTCATCAATAAATAAGTGTGAATGTTAGTAATTGAT
This sequence comes from Heliconius erato demophoon, assembly GCA_018249695.1. Classification (NCBI taxonomy): domain Eukaryota; kingdom Metazoa; phylum Arthropoda; class Insecta; order Lepidoptera; family Nymphalidae; genus Heliconius; species Heliconius erato. The sequence continues at coordinate 7,897 of DWQW01012586.1, read as the reverse complement.
ATTAAAAAAAATCAGAATTTCTTACAACGGTTCTTCTCAGGTCTGAGGCAGTAACTTTCGTAAACTGGTGGTATATTATTTGAAGTTCGATAAATTAAGCATGTAACTTCTTGTTCTGAATAAAATCATTTAAATTTGTTAGTGCGACGATACGATAAATAATAAATATAAATACTATTATATACATACATAGAAAACTGTATGTCACAATATTTACATTATTTTATCATTCAACGAATAGGTAAATTTATTTGGAAGTGATTTGATTTATATGAATATGTAAACGAGGATGAATAAAATTTAAATTAATATTGAAAGTAAATATTTATCATTCTTTTGAATGAAACTATTTTAACCGGATTAATCGCGTTTATTTTAAATTATACATTTTGGAAACCCGACGTTTCACTTTGCAGTAGTCCGTGGTCACGGGTACACTGAGGTGAGGAGAATGAACTGATAGTATCTTGCCCTCTGGTATGGTGGGTTTGAGACTTCAATGATTTTATGAGTGAGTCCCAGGTGGTAGAAAGCTTCCAGCCATCTTCTCTATTGAGATTTTCACTTTCTGCCGAATTCTGGAGGCATTGTATGTTGAGTGGCAGAACTCAACGCCACGCTTTACCTCGACACCAGAGCGAAGAAATTTAAATATAAATTTAAGTAAATATTTCATCTCCTCGGGTGGGGACCGAACCCACAACCAGTCGGTTTTATAGTCACAATCTGGGCCCCTGCGCCACGACTGGCAGCTTAGCATATTTTGTTTAATTGTATCAACAAATATAATATTTTGTTTTCTCTTGATATACTAAAATAAGCCAATTGCGTTACGCTAGAGTCGTATGCTTCATATAAAGTTAAATATGTAATCTATAAAACAAATGTCGGTACAATATTTTAGAGTGCCATTTACTACCTGCTTACTTAGCTGGTTCCTGTGTGAATTGTAGAAAATGCTTTAATTTCTGAGGTTTGATTTAGCACAGCGTTAGGTTTCGCAACTAAATACAAAAAAAACACTCTAGAGAACTGCGCAACTTAACATTAAATTCCCTCTGCCTACTTACTATATAAATTGAAGGTACAAACGGAATATCTTAGCAATATTGAAAAAGTGATATTAAATACGTAATTATATGTACAAGAAGATTGAAGAAATTTGGCCAAACGCCACAGGCATGAACGAATTTTGCCTAACTGGGTAATAACTCTCGGAAATATCCTGCGATTATATCACCAGATTGAGGTTTCATAATAATTCATTTTAAATTAAGAAATATTGAGTATTTTTTAATAGTTATTTGTTCATACTTAAGTTTAAGATTAAAAAAACGGTACAATGAAACGTACGACATGTATTATTTTTTCTATCTATACGCATAGTTTTAAATAGTTAATATCATTAACTAACAAGACCATAGTGGCACATGGGATAGCATTTGACTATAAGCTCGATGGTTCTGAATTCCATTCCGGGAGAAAGAATATTTTGATTTCCCTGTTCAGTTAAATTTCACAACTCAACAAGTGTTTAAATTGGACAAAAAATGGTAGACGTATTTACTTAAGATTAGGTTCTCTTCATTTACCCTGTTCCATATGTAGTATTAAGCGTGGAGCTACGAAAAACTGAAAATGTTTGTAAATATTCCATTATTTTTTTTCATATTAAAAAACCTATGTATTTGGAAGCTTATTCACTTACACAAACATAACTAACTAAAGTAAATAAAAAAGATAATAATTGTTAGAATTAATTAATTAAATAATTATTAGACTTCTACTATATTCAAACAACAAATTTGGTATCACTTTTTAATTATTGTAATAATGAAAGATAAATAATAATATTTATGCGTAATGTACCATAAATGTTGTACTAGTAATTATAAAATAAGTAATAATAAAATATTAAAAGAACCAGACATTAAGCTTTCAAGATTGTATACAATTTCGAGGTTTGGTCAAATTGTAACTTATTAATACATATACATATCTAAGTATAATTATAAGTAACGAAATATTTATTTAGCGTCACGCTGTATCCCGCACACAACAGTGTAGATAGGGAAACTAATGTTACGACACTCCGTTCCACATTTTCCGCCGAATTCTGGAGGTATTACGTATTGAGTGGAGGGACTCAACCACAAAAAGCTTGTATAGCTTATTATCGTATCGTGAGTACATAAATTACAAAGGAATTATATACTTATATTCCTGTGAATTGTTTTTTGGCATATCACTTAATACTTCCATTACCACACATTGACTAGAGAAACGTCGTCCAAATAGATAGAAGATAAGCACACAAAGGCTCTTAGGATTAAATCAAAGGCGTGCCTCTAATCCCTTCGACGATATTCTCGGCTTAGCGATATCAAGAATTCTCTGTGTGCGAAAAACAAAGGAAATTATTAAAGATGAACGTTTTTGTTCTGAGTGCCAAGAAATATGTTATTTAACATTTATATTGCTCGTTAAATGATGAACAAGTAAGAAGTAGAAGTCTTATTGACTGTGTGGGATAGTTATACTTTGATTTAATCCCGCACACAGGGAACCTAGTGTTAAGACACTCCGTTCCCCATTTTTCGCCGAATTCTGAAGGTTGAGGTTCGTGTTGAGTAGCAGAACTCAACACTGCGCTTTGCCTCGAAAAAGGCGAAGAAATTAAAATATAAATTTAAATAAATATTTTATATTCTCGAGTGGGGATCGAACCCACAACCAATCGAGTTTACAGTCACACGTGTGTACCCCTGCACCACAGCTGGCCCCGCTAAGCCATGATTTATCATGGCACAGTTAGAAAATGTAGAAATGTTCGCGGTGACTGTGAGCTTGGTTGTCCTTTAGTGAACTCCCACCACCACCAACTACCACCAACCACCCAATACAAAATCCAAAAAAAAAAGGAGATTACATCACATTTTAACATACAATTCATCACAACGATGTTGGCGAAAATAGAAGACGGATTAATAAATTGATGACGATCACTCGGTTGTCAGTGACTTTTCTGTGTAAGGCAAAAAATGATTGAAGATATTAAGCCTGCCTTTGCGTGAAAACTAATAAAAATAGGATTTTCAGTTATTGTAGGTCAAAGCTTTAGTTCATATCCTGTTTTATACTAACTTTTCAAATATTTCACTTATGCTAAAACACGAATAGTAGCCGCGTAGATAAGAAGTATGCATAAAGAGTAAAATAGTGTATATTTTCACCATATTTAATAAATTCGTGCGCAGTCATGATGCAGGAGCACAAGCATGGGATGTGATGCGATAGGTAGTAGGTTCGATTCTCACTTAAGGATATAAAATATTTTCATTTCTTCGCTCTAGTGTTGAGGCAAATGTGGCGATGAGTTCCGCCAATCAACAAGCAATGCCTCCAGAATTCCGCGGAAAGTGGGAAGCAAAGTGTCTTAACACTAGGCTCCTGCTACATGTTACAGGGATACAACGTGAAGGTGAAAAAAATACAGTTTAAGCTGTATTTTTCACATAGCGAGTAGTTAGAGGACACCTAGTGTTAAGACACTCCATTCTCCATTAAGATATTTCCGTTCCTCACCTCTCGCCGAATTCGAATTCTTGAGGCATGTGTGTTAAGTGGCGGAACTCCGCAAGTGGCGTCCGGCTGCGATATTTAATTATTTATTATAACGTACAAAGCGTCTTTTAGTTATGTTTATTAAGATTTATTTCATTTAAAGGTAAAAAATATTTCATTGTAATCTTACATGCAAAAAATAAAAATAATTGAATGAACATCACACGTTGATTAAAATTCAGAATAAATTCGAATTGATTTAGTTTAAAACAAAAGTGCTCGCAACTAAAATAAAGTTGTAGCTCCTTTGTAGCTACGAGTGTACGTAGCATGTGTGGAGTTTGAATACGTATTCACGTGTAAAAAGACTTTTATAAAATACCTTTTTCAAATAATGTTTTGTGTTTCCCCTTTTTTAAATAATGTTTTGTTTACAAGCCCTTTGGAGCAACAGTTTTTTGTTTCACCAAATAAGCTATATTTTTTGTAGTTCATTTAATTGGAATGTAACGTTAATATTAGTTCAACATGTATTCAATATAATGAACATTTAAAATGATTAAAAACTAAATAGGTACTTATTAGTTATATAAAATTATCTTATTTTATACCCTGAACCATTTAGTTTAAAAGTTAAGAGGCGTATGAATTTTGTCTCAGAGATAATTCTCATTATCTACATACATACATGTACATACATACATACATATGTATGTATGTTGATTCAATTTATAACTAAACCAATTCTATTTTAATTACACTCAAACATTTTATAGAGTTTAAATAATAATTATCAATTAGTAATTACAATTTTCAATTTGAAATTGGCCGTGTCCATTTATTTATTTGTACATAATGACAAAATGAACACCACATCGAAACCAATTCCAATGATCATTTAATCGCCTAATGGCCGTTGTACGTTTATTGATTTCAGAGGTTAGTGATGTTTTTACGATACGTATTGCACATTTAGTTGATGAATGTGTGATATAATCGTACTCGGTTGATGTTTAAATATGTCATGAAAGCATACTTTTTAATTTTTTTCTGAAATTCAAGCCTGGCTTGAGGCAGAGCCCCTTCATCTGATACCTCACTTGAACAAGCGGCCACAATACCGAATTTTGCCCCCTTTTAAGTCTAATTATAATACTTTTTAAGAAAATATAAATGTGTATTTTCCAGATTTTTTTCTGAACTAGTATTACTCGTTGATGCTAGCTGCCAAATTTCATAATTCTAAATCAACCGGAAGTATTAATTTTGATTCGCTTTATAGTGTCGAAATAAGTGTTTTTAACGGCCATATCTTTTTTTAACTAAATATAGAAATGCATTTTTTTTCAGAAAATCAAGGGACCGCGGAAATCAATGGATCTGAGTGTATGCTTTAAACTTCAACTCGATATCTCCAAGCGTTCCTGAGATAAAGTCTCTTGACACACAGACAGACGGACAACAAAGTGATCTTATAAGGCTTCCTTTTTTCCTTAAAAGATACGGAATCCTAAAAAGAACAATAAATTACAATAAAAAAGATAATAAATTCACAAAATGTTTCACAACTTAGGAATAATATTATTAACTCGACGAGTCGCTTTGCAGGTATTCCTACCAAAGTTAAATTACATTTATAGCGAAATTGTTAATAAATGATTCTTGGAAACGATATTTTGATATTTTCATCATAGTTTAATTTACGTCTTCGCGTCTATCAATTTCACAAATTAATAGTTAGTATTATAATATAAACTTAAAATATTTATAATATAAACACGAAACTTAAAATGCGAGAAACAGAAAAACAAATTTAAAAAAGTATTATTAAAAATAATAATATTTTTTCATAAATCATTATATAAGACAGAGTCACAGCGATTAATTTAAGCTACGTAAATTATCAATATTGCTGTAGGTATTCTAATGAATTTTATAAATGCCCTATTAGCATATTAATTTTAAATAATAGATACATTCTAGAAGCAATAATAGGATGTATGACAATAACAAGTTTATATTATCTATATATTTAAAATAAATATGATTATTTTTCTTTCTTTAATCACTGTTGATAAAAAAAGAAGAAAATAATGTTTTATATTTTGTACATACATGAAGAAAGAATATATATAATTATCACCACATGGCAGTAAATAATAAATTTTAATCGCCACATTAAAGCCAATTACCTGGTTACCAACAAGCGGCTACGGCGCGGCGTGGCGGTCTTATTAACTTGAAAGCTCTGGTGGATTCGCGCCATTTTATAACGCTACCTTTATCGTTCTCGTAAAATTATTTTATAAGCATAGATAACGGGTTTATATACTGTAATACGTTATTTATGATCTTGTCTCATGGCGGTTATATAGAATTGAAGCCTAATAATGTAATTTTATTTAAAAGCGTCAAGACAAGAGTCTTGCAGTACGTAAGTTTCAACTTTTAAGATTAAGTAGCATCAATTTTTTTGTAAGTTTCGTAAATAAATTAATTATAATTATTAACATGTATAATTGAACAATAAAAACACAACACCAAACTATAATACGTGTAAATAATTTTCCTTACGTATCATTATACTCTGTTTCCTTTCTTTCGAGGCTGCAATACATATTTTTAGATTGTGTTTCATCATTGATTTGTTCAACGTAGCTAATTTAGGTACGTGTGTCCAGCTACTGTTCACATTTTTTGAAATTATTGATTTCCAAACTGACCCCATAAATCTTACGAAGGAATCGGTAAAGGCTTAAGGGTAGCCATACAACATTATAATAAAAACTTTGTATAAAAGTTGTGTAATATATAACATGACTAAAACGACCGGTATCCAATTACGCCGAGATTTCTGTACAAAGGAAAAGGTACGTAACCGATATATTTAAAAATATGTATGTTTTTAAATGAGTTAGCCTTTGTGGGATACTAATGTATTTAAGTAGTACCTACTGCAAAAATATTTATTTTATTGTAAAAGAGCTGTGTTCTATTGCTTGTATTTCATATTACTGGTAAACACTACAATAGTTATTATAAATGTGATTACAATGTATTTCTAACATCATGTAGTGGGTTTTCACTCCATTTTCCAATTTACATTAGTTCTTAGTTTTGGATACATATGTATGTGCATACTATTAGGAACCAAGTGATAAATAATAAAATTATTTAGAACTTACTTTTTTACATTCGTATGAAATATTTAAAAAATATAATTTCTTTTAAGTATAATTTTTTAACTCACAAAATAGATAAGTAACTTTTATATCTAATTCTTAATCTAACTTCTTTTTTTTTAGTAAACGCTGTGAAAAAAAATACAACAACCGCTAAAAATATCTGGATCCAAGCAAAACCATGATATTCGACTGATTGAAAAGTTAGCAATTCAACGCTGACGTTTCTGATTGCAAATGTCAGAAACATCGCGTATTATTAGGGGAGCTCACTTCAATACAGTGTCGGTCTAACGAAATGTCTATATGTTAAATATATGTATTTATAACATGAATATTATTAAAGTAATTAGAAAAAAAGTAAATGAGCTTTTAGTAAAGTACAAAAAAGTTCATTATATTTAAATCGTAAATGACATATAGCAAGGTAGGCAGAGGGAGGTTCTCTCTGCGTATCCTGACGCTCCGTTTCCCATTATCTGCCCAATTTTCGAGACATTGACTCTGTCGTTGGTGGGTCTGAACGCCTGGAGTTCAGCGTTTGTATGTAAAATAAAATAGTAAAGCATCGCTTAGTAGTATGTGTTTACGTTATTGACATACTATTCGTAACTGCATCACACGAAATACAGTATGGATAAACATCGTGAAATGAAAAAAAATCCTACGCCTAAGCTGTTGAGGTATCTTGACTAATTTCTTTAGGATTAAGTTTGAAATATTTTACCTTATATGCTGTTCCCGTAAAAAGAGCGCAGACGCTTCTATCCTGTATATAGAATAGTATATATCACTGGTCAAACATATTCACTTCTTATTGCAATTGTCCTCTAATGTTATAGATCATAGATGCACAGGCCGCAGGCCGCCGGTGGCCGCCGACAGCAAAACTAATACTCTCGTACATTCGAAAAATATTAAATTCTATTCCAGAATAAAACAAAATAAAAATATTACCTGTACTTCTGGCGGCCGGCCCGCCATCAGTTCATGATTTGCCCGAGTGGCCCCTAGTCTTAATAAGTCTGTGCAACCATGTTATAGATATTCTTAATACATATTTTGTTATATTTAATTATTAATTAATAGATCTTAATATTAAAAAGGTAATATTTTCTAAAAAGCAGAACTTGAACTTTCCTTGATACCAT
>DWQW01012585.1:0-10735 GCA_018249695.1 Heliconius erato demophoon | reverse complement strand
GCAGTCTGGTAGGAATTCACGGTGTAGGGGCGGGGAGGGGCCCGTACTCTTTCTTCCTTTTATTATAACTAGTTCGCAGTTATAGTGGAGAGGAAGATAGGACGCACTCTTGGCTTATCTTCGGACGGGCTTCGAGTTACGACAATGTTATATTGTCGAGTCTACAGTTATCCAAATAACTGACACAAGAACAACTTCTGATGGCAAATACCTTATTAAAGCGATACCTTCTAATGGCATTAACACTGTTACCTCTAAATCTCTAAAAGATTTTGGGTTCTTCACGATCACAACTATAAAAGTTGTTCGTCGTTGTCAGTCCAAACTGAAACTGAATGGATCGTCGTTGTCAGTCCAAACTGAAACTGAAATGGTTCTAACCACTAGACACAACTCGAGCCAAGGTATTATTTATTAAATAATATTTTAAAAGGTGTTTGGGATATCAGTTACACTAGGTCCTCTCTGCCTACCCCACTGTGTGCGGGATGCAGCGTGAAGCTGATTTTTATATGGGTTCTCAATATAACTGCACAATATTTTCATAACACAGTGTTTAGTTTAGGATTTATGGGGGCTAGAAGTCGAGATTGACTGATGGACATGCACTCTTTCGGAATCTCATTATTCAGTATCAATAAGTGACAAATAAATAAATTTAGTAGTGGAATAGATTCTTCATTAAATTAGTTTTTTAATGGTATGTTAGTTAAATAAAAATATTTTATATTTTCATAAGAAAAATGGTTTTTATTTTATGACATAAAATAGCAATAATATATTCTTTTAAATTTATTGTCTGAAAACATTAGTTGTTTAGTATGTAAATAAACCTAACAAAATTCTATAAAGGGAGTTCAAACCGTTTAGGAGCTACATCGGTTACAGTCCAGAAGCGCGGCGTCCGACGCCTCAATTTGCACCCGCCGCACTACCACTACCTTACGGAAATCTTTAAATTTACTATGTTTTTACTAAATTGAGTAAATAATAAAGGCAAGAACATACACATAATCATAATTACACTATTAAATTATCTTATTATATGTCATTATATCTTATATATATATAAATATCTTATTATATGGCTGGAAGAGATTTCTTATAGAAATAAGCCCGCCCTTGTAAACATATCTTTTCAACTGTATTTTACTATTTTATATATATATATATATATATATATATATATATATATATATATATATATATATATATATATATATATATATTATTATTATATATTGAAGCTGTCGTGGCATAATGGTGCTATGCTCGATTATACACGTGATGATTGTGGGCTCAATCTCATCCAGACGGAATGATTATATATTTTTCTCCTCTCTAGTACGATCAAGTCCACTGTTGTTGTTATATAAACAAGAATATAATAGTAATGAGAATTATGAAACATTATGAGAATTATGACGTAATTGTATGTTAATTATAAGCATTCTCATTTAGCGGAATTTGAGGTTAGAACTAACGCAGCTAGTAAAATAAATGTTTAACTGTGGTTAGCGCTAACGTTCACAATAATGTTTGCTATGATTTATCAAATTAAACTAATTTTAGTTAATACTTAGCTATGGCGGTATGTAAGGTTATAGAAAGCTTTATAGCTTTACGTTTTTACCGCATAGCTGTGTAACAAAAGAAAACTAAGTGTTAAGACACTCCGTTTTTCACCTTCCGGCCTGTTTCCAAAACATTATGTAGAGTGGCGGGATTCAATTGGGAAATATGGCCCCAACCATCCGGTGACATTCAAATGCTATTTAGTTTATACCACTGCGCTGCGACGGTTTCAATTATATATTTTTTTATTTATCCTTAAAAAAATGTGAGGCCAATAGTGGCAGGGGCACAAAGTGTAACTGTAAACCGACTAGTTGTGCGTTCGATTCCCACTCAAAAAAATGAAAGATTTATTTAAAATTTATATTTCCATTTCTTTGCTCTGGTGTTGCGTCTACCGTGTGCAGGATATGCCTTGAAGCTGATTAAAAAAAAATATTTTGCTACTATAACAATAAATTAATCTAACAATTTGTTCTGCCGCTCAACACGCAATGCCTACAGAATTCGGCAGAAAGTGGGGAACGGAGTGTCTTAACACTAGGTTCCCTCTGCCTACCCTGCTGTGTGGGGGATACAGCGTGCAGCTGATTTTATACCATACATACATAAAATATATAAGCAATAGCAAATAGCAATTTAGCTTAAAACAGGAGAACGTACGATCGAATCCTTTAGTATTCCTTTCAGATAAAGCAAACTATAAATGTAAAGATACAGTACTGTATTTAGGCACTCGTTGAAATGCACACGATGTGCCTTTGCAAATGCAACCTACATAGAAAGGTATACTAAACTGTGTATATATCTATGTTTATATTAATAGAAGCTCCTTTAAGTAAACCTGTTCGTTTCATCAAAATAAATATAAATAGTTTTATCGTATTAAATAACAGAGAAGCGAAAGTAAACAGATTTTTATTTTATCTACGATAGATACAGAATTGTATATGACGGGAGATGAATGACTGATAATGTTTAGATAAATATTTTTTTTGTTGAAAAGAAAAATTCTTAGAAAGATCTAGCGTAACTAAACGCCAGGCCTTCTCACTTAACGCCAATAGCCGCAGCCCAGTCGTGGATTAGGTAAATAAGAAGATCCAAAGTGAAATGAAGACCGATTGAGCGACCCAGGTGGAAGCTATTGACGGACATTGATCAATCACTGATCCACTTGATAGGTCAGCTTATGTCAACTCAGAAACACGTGAATGCAGTTTTAAAGATGCCATCTGGTTCGCTACATTCTTGGATGCCTAACGAAGACATAACATGCCGAACAGCTTTTTGGCTGGACTTAATGACATTGAGCGTGGGATGGTTGGCGATGTTATTTCTTGATTATTCAATATATAAATATTGAGTACAAGGCAAAGAGAGAGCCAATGAAATCGGCTTGTTCTTTCTCCCTAAGAGAGAAAGCTGGCTGAAGTTGGCTAATGAAGACTTCGATAGGACTTAGAACTGATGTGTTCTAGATTGGTTGCTCTCAAGCTTCACTCTGATTTGGCGATATGCTTAGGCCTTACTCTGGCAATTTGCCGCTTAAAGAATCGTGTAGTTTCTTATTAAGACATCCTATCCCAATCTGCTTGTAATTCCAGATTCGATGAGTTGCTAATGTTCTAAGACTGCCGAGTTTCATGAATACAACGTTTCATTCACGGCAGTAGTCTAATGACTCCGCAGGGGCAACGATTATGATGTCCAATAAGAAGGCAATGTGGTTGTACTTCTGGGAGACGCGTTGGCGAAACGGTCAATGTAGCTGCTATGTGATAGATAGTTATTTTGTATGATAATTATATAAAGCCTAAATTAAATTAATTTATTGTAACAAAAAAAATCATCAGCTTCACTAGGCAGAGGCAACCTAGTGTTATATATTTTGGAGCCATTGCGTGTTGAGTGGCGGAACTCAACACCACCTTTTGCCAACCTAGTGTTAAGACACTCTGTTCCCCACTTTCCACAGTATTCTAGAGCCATTGCGTGTTGATTGGCGGAACTCAACGCCGCCTTTTGCCTCCACACCAGAATTATCTTTTGTTACAAAGTTATATGAAAAAAAACGAAAAACTGCCTTTCTATACACATACTTACCGCCGAAGTCAAGGGGATACGTTAGTATTAATAGTAAGATTAACTAAAATTATTTTAATTTCATAAATCATAGCAAATATTATTGTGAACGTTAGCGCTAACCACAGTTAAACATTTATTTTACTAGCTGCGTTAGTTCTAACCTCAAATTCCGCTAAATGAGAATGATTATAAATAACATACAATTAAGTTTATTTGTGTTTCATAATGCTCATTACGATATTCTTTAGAATACTAAATCAAATACTATATTGATTTTTATCAGCTTCACGCTGTATCCCGCACACAGCAGTGTAGGCAGAGGGAACCTAGTGTTAAGACATTCCGTTCCCCACTTCCTGCCGAATTCTGAAAGCATTGCGTGTTGAGTGGCAAAACTCAACGCCGGGCGTAACCTCGACACCAGAGCGAAGAAATGGAAATATAAATTTAAGTAAATATTTCATCTCCTCGAGTGGGGATCGAACCCACAACCAATCGGTTTTACAGTCACACCTCGTGCTGCTGCGCCATGACTAGCATATATATATTGATATTTTTAATATACTAATTATGTTGATATTTTTTATGAAAATTTCATAATTTTTATTTTTATTTTGAAGGAATTTAATATATAATTATTTTAGCTCAAACGATTCTCATTATTATTGTAAACGAAATTTCTTCGACTCACTCATCAAAATCTAACCTTATTATTTTTTATTTATTCAGTTATATTTATTGGACGAATATAATAATTTGTCGGTTAGTCATAAGCGTGCAACTATAAAGGCGATAGTGTGTGAGTTCGATTCCCATTCGAGAAAATTAAATAATTAATATTTTGCATTTCCGATCAGGCTACGCGGCAAAATCTTGGCGTCGAGTTCCAGAAGCAGAAATGGAGAAATGGAGAAGAGATGTTTTTTAGTGGTAACGGAGTATCTTAACAACGGGTTCCCATTTTCCATCTGACTATACTGCTAAGTGCCGAATACAGCGTAAAGTTAAAAAAAAAGTTAACATTAAACTAAACAAAATCAAAAATTTCAAATGAAAACCATACAACCTCACTCAAATACACTCTAAAGCCGAAAATTTGAAATAATAGAAGGAAACATCAATCACTGCTACACCTAGCTCTTAATTACTAAAGTTGAATGCAAACTCAGGCGTAGAAACAAATTTGTTGGTATAAAATGGTTAACTTCGCTCAGCGGTTTTGGGGCAATTCCATTTAAAAATGTGGGCTAAATCAATAAAGGGTTGGATCAGCGATTTTTGTTTTATAGTATTTGCTTAGAAATGTTAGTTAGCAATTATTAATGTAGGATTAATTTAGGGTTGGTTTCATTGTTTGAAATATTTATTTACATTTATATTTTCATTTCTTCGGTCTGGTGTCGAGGAAGAGCAGCGTTAAATTCCGCCAATCAACACGCAATACTTCCGGAACTTGGCGGCAAGTGGGGAACGGTATGTCTTAACATTAGATTCCCTCTGCCTACCCTGTTGTATGCGGGATACAGCGTGAAGCTAATTTCATTGTTTTTGCCCTCACTGCTTCAGTTTGTTGACACACGATGGTTGTGGGTACAAATCTGAAATGGAAAAAATGATTTAATCAGAGTGACGGCGGATTTTGGAGGTAGAGTTAATATTTCTTAGATAAATAGAACGATTAATGTTCTCTTAAATAGAAAAAAAAAGAAAATGATTTTTTCTTTTTACTATTGCGAAGCTATTGTGGTTAATTAAACACATTCTGTGGAGTCAAACATTTTTTTTTTCAAAATTGGGTGGAAACTAGGGGATGTTTTATGTAGTATTAGTATACATCTTGGTATACTACCCTAAATCAGATACGAACCCAGAACCAAACAAGCGATCTTACAAATTAAACAGTACAACGTTACAGTCGTATAATATCAACATATCTCATATGAACAGAATAATATATGTGTAGAGGTATGTTAATTCACGATATACATTCAAAGTAATTTAGCGCAGCCTCATGCACTGTTGGCGCTTAGATGGAGTGATGTGGGCTTAGTATATAATATAATATTATTTGTTATTCCAGATTATATATATCTATACTGGTTTAATTAGCAAAGTTAACGTTAAATTGAGGAATTTATCGATAAATTGTACGTTGATTGGCGTAACTGAACGCCGCGGTTTTCAATTAAAATTTATATATTTTGTTCTATTTTATAGAACTTAAATGTCATTTTAAACCTATCTGTAAATTATGTGACTGTAACGCGACGACTGTAGGTTCAAATCCCACTTGGAAGAATATTTATTTATTTAATATTTTCATTTCTTATTATTTATTTAATATTTTCATTTCTATGTCAGTCGCGGTCAGTCGTGGTACATAGTGTGACTGTAAAATAGATTGGTTGTGGGTTCGATCCTCACTCGAGGTAATAAAATATTTATTTACATTTATATTTTCATTTCTTCGCTATGGTGTCGAGGTAAATCGCGGCTTTGAATTCCGCCACTCAACACGCAATGCCTTCAGAACTCGGCAGAAAGTATGGAACGGAGTGTCTTAACACCAGGTTCAGCGTGAAGCCGATGTAATTTTATTTAATTTAACACATTTCTTTGCTCTGGCACCAAGGTAAAACCACAGCGTTGAGTTGTGGGAACAGAGTTACTAGATAGACTAGGTTCCCTGTACTTACCATTCAAAATGCATGACGCACGCTGTTGCGTGAAGCTGTTTTAACATTTTATATACTATACTGGTTAAATTAGTTAATACTGATCTGATTAAGTTAAAAACATCGAAACGAAGCTGATATATTTTGTTTTATTTTATAGAACTTAAATTCGATTTTATGCCTGTTATTGTCACAATTAAAGAGCAACCTACTTTATTATTTGCTAATAATTAAAAATATATATTGATTTACAACTAATAAGTTGTGATTGTACTAAGAGTTGCGTATTGAATATATCCGGTTGAAAGTTTTTATTTAGCTTCATGCCGTATCCTGTATAATCAGCTTAAACAGTGTTAGTAGAGGGAAGCAAAATATGTTTACACTATCCCACTTTTCGCCTGATTTTTAAAATAGCATCTTTAGTGGCGTAGCTGAACGCCGCACTTATTCATCATTTTTCATACAGATTTTATATTTTATTTTATTATAGAGATTTTATATCATTCTAAACCTATAATTGTCACAGTTAAAGCACTAAAGAGCAACCTACCTAATAACTATAAATTATGCCCAGCGGTCTCGGTACAGTTGTTACGTCGTTTTAATGCTTGTAAAGGTATTATTTAGAGCAATAACCTTAAAATGCAATTTAGTACTGTTTTAGATGTGATTTGTACGTAGTTCTTAGTTTTTTATTGTTAGTTAATTTGTTATGGTATAGGGGCCAGTCGTGAAGCAGGTAGGTAGGTAATGAGGCAAGCGCAGCGCTGAGTTCCGCCACTCATTAGTCATTATGCAATGTCTACAAAATTCAGCGTAAAGTACGTAGCGGAAGTGTTTAAATGGGAACAAAGTGTCTTAATGCTAGGTTCCCAGGTTCCATCTGCCTACCCGTCAAATTAATAAAAAATATTTACAATTTTAAAGTGTACCACAATAAGAAAGGAAGAAGGAGATCTCGATTTATATTCAAGTGCACAATATCGATAATACTGGAAAGGAATGTTACATGAATAATTATAAATTAAAAAAAAAAAACTAAAAACACACTTTTCTACTCCTAGTACAGGTTACAGGTACTACAGGTTACAGGTGTACAGGGTACTGTGCTACAGGTTTTATGAGATTAAACTCGAGTGTTTTACTAGTAACCTCTGAAGAGTAAACTATTAATGTCCTGGCTCCATCACCAGACCAGCTCGATGATACCATATTATTGTAACATCACCTAAACCACGTATTACTTCCAAATTTTATTATGATTATTAAATGTGGACCAAATGCAGTTTCTTAGACATTATTATATAGTTACAGTTCGACCTATTAAGCCTGTAAAAATATGAGGACTCCGCGAAAGGCATGTATGAAGAGGTTGATGGCAGTGGTCAAGGGGAAAGAGATATACAGAGGTCGTTAGTGTTGGCACTCCGTCCTCTTTGCCTACCCAGCAAGAGATAAAGCTTGAAGCTTAAAAGTATAAAAATTACAAGATACTTCCAAAATACTTGATGTGAGCGTTTGCATAAGAATTCGAAGATATTATATCTTACAAATATTAAAACTTAGTCTAAATCTGTTCCTCTACATTTATAAGGACCTTTTGATAACATAATAACTACGTTCTTACTGAGTTTAGGTTAAATACCCATTTACCGAGAACTAATTAAAGGACATCAAAAGACCACTCAATTTAGAAAATATTGGAAACGTTGGTCTAATTAATCAATTTGAAGTCTTGTTGAGTGTATATTAAAATATTTGTTTTAAATAAATGGATCATTAAAATTTCTAAAAAAGATTAGTGATGAGACACTATTCTGGATTTTACTTCGACGAGGTACTTAAGGAGGTTTACGAGCGTGTGACAGCAAACACAGTAGTAGGTCGTGGATTCGATTCCCACTCGAGAAAATTACATATTAAATATTTTCATCTCTTCACTCTGGTAACGAGGCAAAGCGCGGCGTTATCCGCCACTCAATACACAATACCTCCCGAATTTAGCGAAAAGTAGGTAACGGAAATAGACATTTCCGTTACCTAAGACGGAAATAGACATTTCCCGTTAAGACTAACGGGAACGTATTGTCTTAACATTAGGTTCTGACCTCTACTATTACTGTAGGTAAAACTTTAGTAAAATCAAAAATCAGCTTCACGCTGTGTCCCGCACACAGCAGGGCAGGTAGGTAGAGGGAACCTAGTGTTAAGACATTCCGTTCCCCACTTTCTGCCGAATACTGAAAGCATTGCGTGTTGAGTGGCAGAACTCAACGCCGCGCTTAACCTCGACACCAGAGCGAAGAAATGGAAATATAAATTTACGTAAATATTTCATCCCATCAAGTGGGGATCGAACCCACAACCAGTCGGTTTTACAGTCACACTTCGTGCCGCTGCGCCACGACTGGCCTCACTGGACTTTAGTAATTAATGATTAACAAGTCTACATTAATCCTAGTCATATTAATACATTTAAGATTCCATCGTTATACTCTGTCTTGAGCCCAAACATTATTGAATTTGGAATGTGGCCAATACTCTTGAGCCAACTGGGCTGGCCAGATTTACGCATCTTCACATATCATAGTTAGTTAACTTCATTTAAACTGAATTGGTTATGGCACAGATTTCATGGATCTTATGCGATTGAGAAGATTTTTTTATATAAAAAGTTTGAAGTCACTGAAGGAAGTGTCGTTTTTGAGGTGTAAGTAATAGAATAGAATTTAGCGTTAATTTTGTTTATTGAATTTTCATTTTAGCAATTTAACAATGTTGTTAGGACACTGTGCTAGCTACTTCCTGTATATTGCATGTAGGAGAGAAGATAGAGAGAATTTAAGGCATTCTACCCTCATTTTTCTAGGCATTGCATTTTAAGTGGTGGAACTCAACGCCGCTTTGTCATAATACATGAGCAAGGAATTAAAAATATTTTTTTCCACGAGTGGATAAATACACTATCGTCGCTTTTACTAAAAAACTTACAACTTTTATTAGAAAATATTTAAAACGAGTTTTTTAGCGTATCGGGACTCGAACCCTCTATCACACAGCCCAAGCATCTATCGCTAATTGAAGTATGAACGTATACTTATAAGCTATGCCGAAATTCTAATACGCTTGACAAATCATTTAAGTTCTTTTTGTTATATATTATTATTGAGACCAGTCGTAGCTCAGGGGCACAAGTGTATGACTGTAAACACTACAGGTTGTGGTTTGGATTCCCTCTCGAAGAAATGAAATCCTTAATATGTTCATTTCAACGCTGTGGAGTCAAGGCAAAGCGCGGCGTTGAGTTCCACCAGTCAACACGCAAAGCCTCAAGAATTTGGCGGAGAGTAGGCAGCGTAGTGTCTTAACACTAGGCTTCCTCTGCCTACTTTACTATACACAGTATACAGCTCATTATGTCCTTGGAACATGAATTTAATTCAAAATCAATATAATCAAAACACTGACATAACCCATACAATATTTTAAAACGCTATGTCACGATTCTGTATTTAAAGCGAAGGCACTGGTAAAGCGTGGGGGGCCTTTAAAATGATGGATGGCTGTGTTTCAATACAGTGAAGCAATTTTTCAGCCACCCTCTGAAGTTATCCTGGAACAAATCTGGAATTTCCGTAGCGTCATCTTGTAGATAGAATTGGTTAGGATTAAGTAAGGCTTTTATTTTGTTTTTTTTTTTTATTTTTTCCACATTTTGTTGTGGGTAGATTGGATCTGGTGCTACAATGTTCGGTCTTCTATTTTTGGTTTATTTACAATATAGGTATATTTTAGATGCGGCTTTGTCCGCTTGATTGAAGGAAATGGGTAAGTGTTGTGTATGAAAATTACATATTATAATTTTTGGAGGTAGCTCTGACCGCAGTTACAGTTTGTGATACGGAAACGATTTGATAAATTCTAAATAATAATAATTTTAATTTATTTTAATTTTAAATAATAGTAAAGAAAATAAAAAATAATAAAGAAATTGTACTTTACCGTCGTGGTGCCGGGGCACGAAAGTGCGACAGCAAACGTTACAGGTTGTGGATTCGATTTCCATTCCAGGAAATGAAATATTAACTATTTTCATTTCCTCGCACTGGTAACAAGGTAAAGCTTGGCGTCGTGTTTTGCCTCCAGAGTTCTCTCTAAGTTATATATTTTTATTATCAAAACAATCTAAGCTTTTATAGAAGTCATTATGACGCAAGGTGCTAAAACTTTACTATAGTATTCATTATTATACTATGTAATTGTGCATATATATATATATGCACAATTACATAGTATAATAATGAATACTATAGTAAAGTTATATATATATATATATATATATATATATATATATATATATATATATATATATATATATATATATATATATATAT
>DWQW01012584.1:0-10735 GCA_018249695.1 Heliconius erato demophoon | reverse complement strand
AGGCCGGTCGTGGCGCAGCGGCATGAGGTGTGACTGTAAAACCGACTGGTTGTGGGTTCGATCCCCACTCGAGGAGATGAAATATTTACTTAAATTTATATTTCCATTTCTTCGCTCTGGTGTCGAGAATAAGCGCGGCGTTGAGTTCTGCCACTCAACACGCAGTGCCTCCAGAATCGGCAAAAAGTGGGGAACGGAATGTCTTAACATTAGGTTCCCTCTGCCTACCCTACTGTGTGCGGGATACAGCGTGAAGCTGAATAAAAAGTAGTATTGTTAAAGCGACGTAAATATGTGTTTGTGGATTTTGTAAATGAAATATACACATATTATATAGAAACTAGTCTTATCAAGTTAGTGATTCTTAATAACTTGAAAATACTAGTTAGATTTTAATGATTATTCTTTATTCTAATATTTAATGTCAATATTCATTTGGAAAACATACACACGAGATCATTATCACTCATTTGTTATTAAAAATCAGAGCAGAACTGCCTTCCGAGCTACTGGTAATATTATTACGATTAATAGGTTTTATGTATTTTTTGTCATACTAGATACACACTATTTAAAATTATTTCTATTAGAATCTTATTAAACAAGAAATTACGAAACAAATATAACATCATAAAGTGTAAATAAAGAAAAAGAAACAAAACATGCATTCATGGGTGTTTCATAGAAGCTGAATTAACCGCATCCTAGTCTAGTTCTACAATCTTATGATTCATTATCAAGTAGTAAACCATAGCGGTACTCAATAAAAACCCTCTCCCGAGTCCTCACTGACTCACTCAGAAATCCCAGAAATATGTGAGACAGGAATGACGCCAGAGTCCCGACGTCGACTAATGTATACACTTCTACAGTGAGGTCGACGAGTCGTGGCCGCCCTATAAATTCAAATCTGCGCAGCCACCTCCAGCTGGCGGCGCGACACGACTCCTCGACCGTACTGCACCTATATTTTAGCTAATTAGGAGCGCCCTACATCTGCGCGATGCGTGTAACAACGTAATAGCGCTTCAATGGGAACCTAAGTGCTTGTGTGGCTTTTTATTTATAACTGGTAGGCGTTTTGGAATTATTAAATGAAAAATAAAGCGTTTTATTTGTTTGATTTGATTTTTATTTTGATAAGTTTATTACATATTTTATAATTATATACTTAAATTCCGTTAAAAAAATATTGAAAGAAGAGTATTTCGAGGTAGTGGGAGTGGATCTCTTAGAAACATATCTAACATCTTCAAGCATGACTGGTATTTATAACTATAGGATCATTTAATTTTCATTCAGTTTAAAACTTCATGTGATATTTCATCTCGAAAGTATGTAAATGTAAATACGATGGTTATGAGTTTTAATTCTCATTAGGGGAAATTATTACTATATCCTCGATCTTGTAAGAGCAAAGTTACAGAGAGCAAAGTTTAGTTCCGCGACTCAACGCGCAGTGTCTGTCTGTAAATTTGAATTTTGATTTGGTTCCCTTTGCCTACGTCACCACAGGCCGTAAAACTAAGCAATACTATTTAGTAATCCATTTATTTATCCACCAACGTTTGTTAACATCAGCACATACAAAAAATATATAAAGTACATGGAACTAGGCGTCACAGACAGTTACGAGCAGATATATAATGCTATATTAGAGCGAAAATAAAATCTACAATAAACAATAGGCACAAAAGAAGTAAAAAAGAAAATTAAAGAACGTAAAGATTAATATAATATATTTTAGGATGATTAGAGTTTGGTATTCAATATTAATCGAATCTTTCTTTCTTCTTTCTTTTTTGATATTTCGTTCGAAAATAATAGGTAAGGTAGAATCTTTTTTGTATTCAGTCACTGAACAATAAGAAGATGTTGCGAACAAGAGATGAGAGAAGTATCCGAACTTTGTTATCACGTTTGTTATCACGTAACTCTTTAATGTTTCCTAAAACCAACTCTATTACTTTTGAACCCAGGTTTACTATTTGTTCAATGTGAGGTACAAATGTTTTTTTTTTATCGAATAATATATCCAGATCGTGGATTTGGTCAAGTTCCTGGATGTCACTATACGGAAATGAGACGAAACTGAATGGGCTATAGTATACTGAAATAAACGATTTCTTTTCCGACAATACCTTAAAAAAACATTTTTTTAGGTTGAGATCCATTTTATTATCCTGCTAACAATTGTCAAGTTCATCAAGGTCTTTTGAAGCATCATTGAATCTTGTATAGTGTCTATAACTTGACTCAACTTTAGGTAATCTGCATATATAAAAGTTTTGCAAACACGTATTAAATATTATTAATAAAGGTTCAACTATATATATAGCACATATAAACATGGGCGGTATATCGGCCGGCACCCTTATTTTCATCTTTTTCAGTATAGTCTCAGAGTCCGAGAGATAGGCGGTGTTATAAACCAATTGGTATTTTACATATATATTCCAAGAAATCTCTGTAATCAGGGTTTTGAGGAGAATTATTTATGTACGCGGATCCAAAATATGACAAATATTTCACAGATATGTTTACCGTCTGAGGTCCAATCCACCCGTATATAGAGGTAAGGGAGACCCCTTTCTCTAGAAGCCACCACATTTAGCTTTAACGTAGGTTCAGAAATATTTAGTATTTTTTGAGGTATTTTTTTCCGAGTCATTAGTGTATTTATTAACAGCAATCAATAGTCAAAAGTACAACGCGAATCTAGAAACTGCAACTCTATTTTGTTCATAAGATTTTAATATTTTTAAAACGACGTTTTTTAAAGGTGCTTTAAACCCACCTTGGATCGAGATTTTAACTCCAATATTTTGAGCTTAAAAGCATCATAGCTAGTTTTCAAGTTTTCATCATTCTCATTAGTGAAATTCAAAAACTTTTAGTTTCAATTATATAATCTTCTAACAGTCTCCTTCCTATCAATAACTTTGCTAATACTATCATCCATTTTAGAAAATAATTATTGCATTTTTTTTCTATTGCTTCACGTAAATCCAACCCGTTTCCGTATTAGCTGCAACAACCCCGAAGTGTTAATAAAGCAGTGTCAAATACTAAAACGTCAATAGATCACGGACAATAAATTATAGGAGACAAATCCTATAGTCTGTAACCTACGTAAAACGAACTGTCAGATCCAGATCCAGACTAGCCGTATTACTGTAATTATATATTTATCTGTGATGAATAAGTGTATGTCCGTATAGGTAGGTATAATTGAGATGTGTGTTCATTAATTCCGCACTCGGACTGCCATTTAGATGTCATTACCATCTTGTTAGACGCTGCCATTGTACGAGCTGACCCTGGAGTAATTAACCTCCCACACTTACGAGTACATACAAATATTTGTAATAGAAACTACTGCTAGGATTGGCGTAAACAAATTTTGAAAGTACCCGGCTTAAGTACCCATATACCTATTTTTTTAAGTTTACTCTGCATCCAGCATAAATCAGAGTAAGCAGAGGGAACATAGTGTTAAGAGACTGTGGTTTCCATTTTCTTTCAATTTTTCCAGATATTGCGCGCTAAATGCCGGAAATCAACGCCTTCTCATATAGTCTGTTAGAATGTTTTTAATGAATTAAATGCCTTTGCAATATAGTGGTCAATATTGTAAAAAATTTAATATCTACTGTGTGTTTTGCAATAAATTCGCGATTCTATAACCGGAGCCACAAATTGAAATGTTATGATTCCCCCAAATGGGAATCGAACCTACAACTGCCGTCCTTAGACGCTGCGTCTTGTTGTGCTGTGCTTAAAAATATAGAAAAGAATATTGTTCAAGTTACTGATTGTGGCAGAGAAACGCGTCACGCATCGGTGTGACGTAAGATGACGCCTCCATTCTAATATAATATGTATGTATGTACATTACGTCACACGACCGTCGTGCTGTAACAGTCCATGTCTAAATGATGAGTATAATCCTGAATGAATCTTAATTTGCTCTGAGATCATCAACAACTCTATTTTTGCATTTAGCTACTTGTGATGGACACCATGGACTACTATAGTTATTTCGTTGAAATTTTGGTTTCGAAGTAGCTCACTTTTGCACTTTGCCTTTGTTCCGGACCATTTTGTTTTTAACTTCACTCTATATTCCGCATATAGCAAGTCAACATTGATTGTTAGGTGGCGGAACTCAACACCGCACTGGTCAAGACTATCAATAGAAGGAAATTAGTGTATTACTTATTGTTTTTTTGAATTTTGTACAACGAGAACCAAACTAAGTAACGAGCGCACGCCTCCAGTAATTTACACCTCATCAGCATGTGTCGTACCGTGGCGGGTGGTGCGCGTGCGCGTGCGCGTACCGGCTGTAGAGTACAAGCCGTGTGCTTGTATTTTGACATGAATACGTCTATAAATTTGCTACCACACGGGGTCATCAAAAAAACCTAATTATGACAAAATCAGGATATACAGTTTGGCATTGTAGTTTCGAATCTATCTTCTACATCTAAAATAAAATTATACTACTGTTATAGCTAAAGAATAAACAAAAATCCTTAAAACAGAGGCGGATCGCGCGCGGCGGACGGGGAGGCGACACCGTCTTCAGGTGTATAATTTCTGCGTATTGAGATTTGCAATTGATAACTATAACTTTTAACTCGGTGAAGCTACATCGTTACTTTAAGTTTTAATTGTCAGCTATCGTTTCACATAAACGTATGCACGTACAACACATTGCCTTGTTTTACGACACAAACATAGAATTTTTTTAATATTATTTATATATTTTTGTAATTTTATACTATATATTTATTTGATATTTCACTCATATGGCTGTTTAAGTTTAATTAAAAGACTTTTTTCGACTGCGCGACGTATGGGATGGTAATGTGGTTATCAGCCAATATACCTACATATGTCAGTTCCTATATGGCGTTATAAAGAACAAACGGGCTTACCGATTTTGAGTCTTATGTTACCCGATTCGTCAATAAAGGCAAAATAATAATAGTTATAAATACTAAATAGTAATATAGAGCGCTGCCTGTAATGGAACATATTAAGCACATTGTTTTGAGTCTGTTATAAATTAAATAATCATTTTCTATATATAATAAACTTATAAGAAATTACTATGACGTACTCGTACTTCATATATTTAAACTAAATAAAAAAAAATCAATATATCCAAGCCATATATAGATCATAACACATCTTGCTACTAAACACGTTCTCGATGTTACATTCTACAACTATTGTTTTTATAACATACTTCTATAGAAGTCAAGTCAAGTTATCAGAGCTTATATTGAGCTTAAGCTTAAAAGCTTAGAAAGCTTAGATGAGGTCGCGTGCTTGTCGTCACGTAGTTCGCTACAAGACGGCCAGCACGTAGCTCTGCCGTCCTGCCCTGTGTCCGATCAATTGGACATGTCGTACGCCGTCACGGTAATGTCACGCTGGTTAAGTGACACATTTACACCGTGTTATGTGGAAATTAATGTGTTAGGTGATATAAGGCGTGGTCGATATTGAAGCTTTTTTATTTATCTCATTAGCTTTACGCTGTATTACGCATATAGCAGGGTAGGCTAAGGTGGGGGCAGAGTGTTTTAACCTTGCCGGTGTTAAGACACTCCGTCCCCGACGCATTACCCAATTTCCGAAATATTGTGCGCTGAGTGTCGGACCTCAACGCCCCTCTTTGCTTTGTTTCCAGAGTGAGGATACCTCACCACGGACTCGTGGTCTGTATCTTTTTGTTAAGTTTTTTTAAAATTATTAGCAATAGCAATATGTGTTTATTTTTCTTCTGCTTCTTGAACTACGCTTAGAGCTAGACTAGACTTATCCCTAGGTATGTAGGTAGGTATAGGTATGTAAGTACAAAGAGAGCATTTTAGCTTTACGGTGTACTCCGCGCACAGCTGGGTAGGGAGCAGGCAGAGGGAACCTTAGTGGTAAGATACTCCATTCTTATTAAGATATTTCCATCGCCACTTTCCGCCGAATTCTGGAGGCATTGCTTGTTGAGTGTTGAGAAAATAAAATATTGAATATTTCATTTCCTCAAGTGGTAATCGAACCCACAATCTTGTACGCAGTCAAAGTCGCAGTACGCTTGTGACACTGTGCCACGACTAACCTCTTAATACTATTAACTTTATTTGTATACTAGCGGCCCCCTTTCGGCTACGCCCGGTTGAAATATATACGAATGTCTATTTAAGTGCCTTTAAAAAAACCGATCTAGCGCGAGTCGGACTCGCCCATAGAGGGTTCTGTACCAATTTCAGGATTGTGATTGGGAAATTTCTTATAGATTTCTGTTTGCAGGAATATACACTTATTTAGTATGAAATGAACTAATAAATAATTAATAATAAGCCTTTATTCGTATTGTAAGATCATACTTCGTCCTATTTTTTTTTTAATTATAGGTTTACGGAAAGCATACCATGGATTTTGATTACGCGGTGAATTTCATAGATTTGACTGCGTTGTATTAGAAGCTTAATTTCTATGTTTAGAGAAAACAATGGTACGTATATAAAGCGCATCGAATGGCAATCGTCGACTGTTATATGTAAAATATGCCGGCGACAAGAGGGTAGGCGTAAATGTTAGAACACCTTACCGGTTCGGTCGGCGGCAGCGAGCGCTTTCATATAAATAAACTAAATACGAATACTTACTATAAAATACATAAATTCAATTAAATGAATGTTTGTGTATAAGTGATAAATAAATAAATTACAATATTGAAATATATTATTTTTTTTCAGCTTCACGCTGTATCCCGCACACAGCAGGGAGAACCAAAGGCAGAGGGAACCTAGTGTTAAGACACTCCGTTCCCCACATTCCGCCAATTTATGGAGGCATTGCGTGTTGGGGGGCGGAACTCAACGCCGCACTTTCCCCTCGACATCAGAGCGAAGAAATGAAAATATAAATGTAAATAAATATTTTATCTCCTCGAGTGGGGATCAAACCCACAACCAGTCGATTTATAGGTACACTTTGTGCCTCTGCACCACGACTGGCCTAACACATATTAAATAAAGTATAAATGTAAATAATAGTTCCCTACTTATACCTATAACCAAGGACCTGTCCTACCTCAAACCTGCCTCAATAAGAATTGATAAAATTTAATTGTTACAGAGATTATCTCGTCCAAATAACAAAAACTAACTCTTCATCTTTATTATATGAATAGGTACAGACGAAATAAACAGCAAAACTAAAAGTATTATTCAATAAGAACTACAATACTACACGTACGAGTGACTGGATACAAGCTGACTACTAGTAGGTCAAGAAACTTGAGAGCATAATATATAAAACGTTAAGTATAAGATCATTCACCAGTTCGGAGTCTGGTCTTATACAAGTATGCAATCACTTCCGGTGAGTCACGTAGTGCACGCGCTAATCGTATTACTGCACTTTTTGTCTTTAGAAATGTAAAAGTGTGCGTTCCAAAAAATCAACGGAGGGATGAATATAGCTTCACGCAGTATCCCGCATATTGCTAGGTAGGCAGAAGGACTCTGCTGTTAAAATATCCGTTCTCATTACGAAACTTCCGTTCCCCATGGGGGAATGGGATGTATATGAATGTAGTAAACAAATAAAATAATTATAATAACATACAGTTAAATATGTAGAAAAATACGATCAAACCTGGACTCTCTTAGGAACTAAACACCTAGAGATAATCATGTCTAGCTCCAAGCCTAGTTTAAGTAACAGATAAAAACAAAAAACAATTATAGCTAATAATTTTGAAAAAATAAAAAAAACAGGAACAAAGTATGTGTAGTGTTTGTTGAATATATATGAAAAATAAACAAGATCAGCGGCGGCGATGCATCATGTGTGGTATTTCCGGACGTAAGAGATCGCCGAGCGCCGACGACCGACGACCTGCAGTCGGATCAAGTGATCCCGCAAGGTCGATTGTTATGAAACAAATGGAAATAACTAAGGGTACCCCGGTGCGAGGTGACTCTGACCGCAGGTAAAGCAGAATATATGAATATTGTTAATATGACGTTTTATATAAATAACACAAAAATATTTTTTCAAATTAACATCAGTAGAGCCCAGCCCGTAGTGCTGGAGGGACACATGTGTAACTGTAAACGGGACTGCTAGTAGGATCGATCCCCACTCGAGGAAGTAAAATATTTGTTTTAAAAAATATATTTTTATTTTTTCACTCTCAACATGCAATGCCTTTAAAATTCGGTGGAAAGTCTTAACACTAAGTTTGGAGTGCCTTAACACTAGGTTCCTACTGCCTACCCCTACTAAAAAATTATAACGCTGTTATTACAGACGTTAGATAACAAAATCATAAATCATCAAAATATAATTTCAAAGATGCTCCTATATAGTTTTTTATGTTCCTATAGTTTACATTATAAATTTATGTACGAGTATGTAGTCGTTGAAGTCTTTTATTCGAAGCTGCCGGGATATGATGTTACAACCACGGGCGTAGGAAGGGACGGAACTGTGTAGGGCACGCTCACGCTCCAGAATAGTCTGGTGTCCACCTCAGTCTTAGGAACACAAATAAAAATTGCAAGAAAAAATAAAAACTTTATAAGCACTGCAAACAGCGATAAAGTCGTTCTCGACTTTTGTTTCATATGTGTTCTTGGATTAAATAATTATGTTATTTTTTTTTATTTAAAAAAAAAATACATTTGACGCTACTTCAGAATTGCGCTACGCGGTATAATAAATAATTAATGTGAACTTTTTTATTTTGTGCATTAAACATTAAATCGACTTCGATAAGACGCTAATACTTGTGACTGTTGTGGGTGATAGAGAACGCCATTATAGTACAAATAAATCATTTAATTACAGATTAGTAAAAAAGACAAAAAAACACGCTTAGAAAATATTTTTTTCGATAAATATATGTAACACAAATCTTGAATTTCCTTATATAGGTAAAAAAATAAAACAATTACCTATACGAGCAGACAGTAAGAGCACTGACCTTTATTTGTTACAAGGTTTTATGCAATTGCATTTGCGAGAAGTGCGTCACTGAAAGTATCTATGTATGTAGATGTCATTTTATGAAACTAATTTTAGCTGTTCGTGTTAGTAGACTTATTACTTTTTTTCCGTTCTCCACTTTCCGCAGAATTTATTTTTATATTTGAATTATATGAATTATGTTGGTGTGAGTTCTTTTTAGATCCACGCTGTGCCGTACTTAAAGCAGGGTAGGGAATGTGAGAATCTAAAGGTAAGGTCATTGTTCCCATTAAAACACTTCCGTTTCTCACTTTCCGCGGAATTCCCAAGATATAGCGTGTTGCGCGGCGGGACCGACTTAAAAGAGCGAGGTAATAAAAATATTAAGTGGGAGTAAGCGCTTTTATCCCTTACCAATTACTCTAAACGTTTAACAACTTAAACAGCATGAAGATTGAATTAGAAATGAACCAAGAAAAAACAAAAGTGGAGATGGGCGTTTCACAGCAGTTAATCATCCGCAGTGAAACGCCCATCTTAGTTAGTTATATATATTTCTTCCAATAAAGAAAGAAACAGTGAAGAAATAAACAAACTAATGCGCTGTGATTACCTGGAATGAGTTCTGGAACCATAAGGAATACTTAAATCTCCACTTCCTCTGCCGACCAAGGAAACCAAGAAAACAGTGATGGACACAGCAATTTTATGGATGTTAAACTCGGACTTGTGACCTCAAAACCAGTAATATAATAAAATTCAGACTACCCATAGAAGAATGGAAAACAGTTGCCTTGGTATAAAATTGAAAGATAAAGTAAAAAACGTTGACATTCGAAAAACGACAAAAGTATGCGTTGTTTCCACTTTTTCGCTGAAGGGAATATGGAAGTGGTCGGGTCATTTAGCTCGATACAAGGATGACAGATGGACCCTAAAGTCAGTCCAATGGTCAGGATCAAGAAGCTCTAAAGCAAGAGGTCTACCAAGAACCCGATGGACACACGAAATAGTAGGAAGTTGGTTGGATACAGCTAAGGATAGAGAATCTAAAAATAATGAATAAACAATAATTTAAATGAAATACAAAAATATGTAAAATAAATAGTACCAAATGTTTAATCAATCTAAGTAATAAATAATGTTTAAAATTTTATATAAATACGAATGTAATCTGTATGGGATTGAAATAAAACCTTCTTATGATTATTATAAGATATGATATGATCTGGCGGATCTGAAACTTGACGAATTGATTTCGAACAGTAAAATATATAGTGACTTAGTGGCCGGGCTGGACTGGCGCGTGGCGGTAACCGCTAATCATTAACATTAAATTCAAATACCTATAACGAGAATAAATTATAACAATTACACTATTAAATATCGTCTTGTATTTCAATAATTTCAACGTTGTTCGTGTATTAAAGTGCATTCTAAAATCCAAGTGCATCGACACGTAATGCTTTATATTGTAGTCGTGAATTAATTAGTTTTTAGGTAAATGCTACATAAAATCTACTAATATTATGAATGCCGGTACCCATTATAAGATCTAACTAGTGGACACCAGCCCTCTTACATATTGTAAAAAAAAATTAAATCAAATCAGCTTCACGCTGTATCCCGCACACAGCAGGGTAGGCAGAGGGAACCTAGTGTTAAGACACCCCGTTCCCCACTTTCTGCCGATTTCTGGAGGCATTGCGTGTTGAGTGGCAGAACTCAACGCCGCGCTTAACCT
>DWQW01012583.1:0-10735 GCA_018249695.1 Heliconius erato demophoon | reverse complement strand
AATTCAAAAAAAATCTTTTTGCTTTCTATTAGTCTTTTTAAGTGTCCCTCTATCCATTTCAGTCAAAATTACTAAATGTACAGACAAAATATTTTTACTGTCTTATTATATATAGAGATTAATTTCATAAGAAACGAGTATTTTAAAACTTAAGTTTGTGAGCGTATGCAACCTTTATAAATTATTATTCCACAGATCCGGCGGAAAATGTGGAATGAAATGTCTTAACACTAGGTTAGCTTTGCCCACACTACTGTGCGTGTTGAGTGGCGAAACTCAACGCCGCGCATTGGATCGACATCAGAGCGGAAATCGAAATCTTTGATGCGGAATACAGCGTGAAGCTAATATTTTTTTCTTTTGATTTACCCTAACTAAAATAAAGATGACTGTTGTTCGTTTCAAATCGGGAAACAATAGAATCTGATAAATGACTATCAATCCTGATAACAAAGCAATCAGTGAAGAAAAGGTTTAGCCTTAAAGCGATTTCATTGTGGGTCGGCACGTTGATCTTTGTAATTATTACTAGTTATATAACTAAAAATCCAACTACTACTAAGGCCAGTCGTGGCGCAGGGGCACAAAGTGTGATTGTAAAGCCGACTGGTTGTGGGTTCGATCCCCACTCGAAATGAAATATTTACTTAAATGTATATTTCCATTTCTTCGCTCTGGTGTCGAGGCAAAGCGCGGCGTTGAGTTCTGCCACTTAGCACGCAATGCCTCCATAATTCGGCAGAACGTGGGGAACGGAGTGTGTTACACTAGGTTCCCTCTGCCTACCCTGCTGTGTGCGGGATACAGCGTGAAGCTGTTTTCTTATTTATATAACTAAAGATGTCAGTGTTCGGAGGCCAGTCGTGGCGCAGAACTAGACGTGCGTCTGTAAACGTTATGGATTTGATTCCCCACAGCTTCACTCTGTATCCCACATACAGCACGGTAGGTAAAGGACACCTAGTGTTAAGACACTCCATTATTCACTTTCCGCCTAAATTTTTGAGGCATTGAGGGGAGGAACTCTATAGGAGGTGGTTGGTGCCGGAGCAAAGAAATCAATATATTAATAAATAATAAACGTTATATTACCCTTGTGCCTCTGTGCCAAGACGGCTTCAATTAAGGAAAATGAAATATTTAATGTTTTTATTTCATTGCTCCGAAGTAAAACGCGGCGTTGAGTTCTGCCACTTGGCACGCAAAGCTTTGAGAATTGGGTGGAAAGTGGAGAACGGAGTGTCCTCATACTAGTTTCCTCTACAAGCCTTTAAAAACTGAAAACAAAAAGCAAAAGTAGAATACGTATCATTTATATAGATTTTAGCTGTTTCTTCACTCCCAAAGGCTGTTACACGAAACTAATATAAAGAACATGACGTATGATTTGACATATTTTTTCATATAGAATGATTAAAGGCGTAGAAATATAAAATATTAATATATTTTATTATCAATATCTCTAGTTTACAGCTGTGCTGTAGTGATACAGCGGCACAGCGTGTGGCTGTAAACAAGGGCTTTGGGTTCGGCTTCCACTAGACTGAAAAAAATATTTTTATTCCTTCGCTCTGGTATTTGGTACAAAGCATTGCTTTGAGGTCCGTCACTAAAGCATGAAAAAGGGTGAAAATTGTTACCTTGGTACATGAGAGATATAATGTGAAACTGTAGTATCTCTCATGTAGTAGGAAAAGGAAATGGAGCCTAGTGCTAAGACACTTCACTCATCACTTTCTTTTTGGAGTCTTTCTTTTCAGTAACAGAGGTGAGGACAGTAAAGCGAAGCGAATAAAAAACATTAATTATAACACGCATTGCCTCGAAAACTTCAGAGAAAAGTGAAGAACGAAGCCTCTTAACACGTCGCGTTCACAGTCACTCACTGTCTCACTGGGTTCCTTCTACCTATCTTGCTATATGCGGGATACAGTGTGAAGCCGATTTTTCCTTTATAACTAGATTGCTAGCAAATGTATCTGTTATATCAGAAAGATTTGGTTTGGAAATTTAAAAAAAATATTTATATTTCGCATTAGCAAGGTAGGCAGAGGAATCTAGTGTTAAAACACTTCATTCTATACTTTCAAAAATTTTGATATATTGCGTGTTGAGTGACAGAACTCATTGCCGCGCTTTGTATTGTTACCATAGTCAGGAGTCGAGGCCACAACCGTCGCGTTCACAGTCACTCACTGTCTCACTGCTTTTTTGAGGCCATCGTGGTGGTAAAATTATTAACTAACTAGCTAACAAAAAAGATTCAGCAGCAGTCATGCGCAAATAAAAAAAACTGGTCAAGTGAGAGTGGGGCTAAAGTACCACTAATAAAAATTTACACATTTCAATTTGTCTATTGGTCTATGAAATACTTATAAATGCTACTTTTCAGTCTTTCCCTTTATTTTTATTGTAAGTTCCCGCTTCATGCTAAATATCATAATTGTAAATCTACGAAAAATATCTTATGCTTAAACGGTCTTGACAAACAGACAGAAAGACGGACAACAAAGTGATCCTATAAGGTTTCCGTTTTTACTATTTGTTGTACAGAATCCTAAAAATATTCTAACTTGAATTAAACCTGTTAAATTATAAGCGTATATTGTATATTTAGGTTCCCTTTAAATCCATATCAAAGAAAGTATACATAAATGGACAAAAAAGCAGAATATTTTATACATATAATATTTTATTTACGACAAAATAAAAGAAAATACGTTCGTATATTTTAATCCTCCGTTTAAAACGATTCATTTGTAATTCTATTTCATATATCGTTTATAATTTTCTAGTCAAAAGAATAATAAATACGAATACGTTTCAAGGGCGACCATTGCATTGTCAGTGACAGAGTAATGACATAATATTGATTGCTACTGTGTTTATATGTATGTATGATCAAATAGCGGTTTGTTTCTTGATGGGTCTTTAGAAAATGGAGCCTAAAGTAGATTTTTTAATATACATTTTTATTTTCTTATGCACATAGCAGGGAAGGCAGAGGGAACTTGGGAACCTAATCTTAGACTCCGTTCCCCATTTTCCGCCGAATTATGGTAGTATTGAGTATTGAGTGGCAGAACTCAACGCTGCAATTTTGTCTCCTATTTCGTTACTGGTTGACTGAAAGGCAACGCATATAAAAAAAATACACGGTGTAGTACGCTGTATTATCTTTGGGAGAATGTAGAGGACCAAGAGATAATTTAAGGAACATATAAGGAACAGGATTTTACAAATTGCTCTATAGTTTGCCAAAAGATGTCTTTAATTATCATCAGTTCATTTCTAAAACGTACTTCAAAGACAGCAACAGTAGAACTAGTTGAAATTTCATTTGGTATTTAAAAAATCTGGAAAAGTGCAGACGAACGTTACTTTAAGTCTATACTTGAGTTAAGTCTCAGGAATCTCTTTAGAAAATTGTCAAACTATCATGGATGGCTAAAAGGCGTGGATCCCAATACTGTAATTTTTTATACGTTTTGTTTTTTCTTTTTGCTCTAAAAATCTTGTATTTTTAATTTGGAACGAGTGGGAAAGGACGCCACGTTCCAGAAACTTATTTTAATAGGATTATAATAGTAACTTAATGTATGCATTTTAAGTTATTGTCCAATATAAAGCTTCTATGAGAACATCGTGACGCAGGGGCTCAAGCGTGTGTCAGTAACGCGATGGTTGTAGGTTCGATGCCCACTGGGAAAATGAATTATTATTTATTAATATTTTAATTTTTTGCTCTAGTACCAAAGCAAAATCGCCGCATTGAGTTCCGCCACCCAACACGCCAATTGAGGCAGAAGGTGAGGAACGGAGTGTCCTATCTCTAGGTTCTCTCTGCCTACTGTGCTATATGTAGCATATAGCGTGATAAAGCTTCTAAAAACAAAATTAATTACGATGTCAACGAAATAATTATATGAAATTTTTAGTACGTACGAGTATGTCTTAAGCCTTAATTATATCGATAAAGTCAAGGTTGTCTGTTGCTTCGTTCTTTATGTCTATTTATGTTTACTTTTAAGTTATAATTCCTATACTGTTGAGTTAATGATAAATAATTGTTGTAAAGGGCATATGGGTCGATTGGTTTGTATGTATATATGAGGAAACTAGTAATGAAACTTTATGGTTTTATCGTATGAATATACTGTAATTGATTGTATTTTAATTGAAGTATAGGCATAATTTTTTTATAAATTTCTAGTGAAAATATATATTTTTTTAAGTTTATTTTTATTATGTGATTGTGTTGCTGAGGTATCAAGTCAATCGGTGTAATTAAGATTATAAGTCAACGCAATCATAATATACGGACATAAATAAAAATAAATTAATTAGCTTAACGCTGTATCCCGCACACAGCAGGGTAGGCAGAGGGAACCTAGTGTTAAGACACTCCGTTCCCCACTTTCTGCCGAATTCTGGAGGCATTGCGTGTTGAGTGGCAGAACTCAACGCCGCGCTTGGCCTCGAAACCAGAGCGAGGAAATGGAAATATAAATTTAAGTCAATATTTCATCTCCTCGAGTGGGGATCGAACCCACAACCAGTCGGTTTTGAAGTCACATCTCGTGCCGCTGCGCCACGACCGGCCTCAATATACGAACATTCATACATAATTTCTCCTACTTGCATAGGGTACCTGCTGCTTTAGGCTACCTGCATAAGGTACTCATCGTGAACCTACAGTTATGAAATTTAGTTTGAAATGGGAACTTATATTAAAAATAAAGGAAAAAAGATAGAAAAGTAGCATTTATAAGTATCGCATGGATCAGTACACAAATTTAAGTGTGTCAATGTTTATAAGTTGTAGGTACTTTTCGTTGACCTACAATTTTGAAATTGGTACGGAACCTTCAGTTGGTCCCACTCTCACTTGACCGGTTTTTTTATTTGCGCATGTCTGCTGAATCTTTTTTGTAAGCTAGATTTCCACTCAAATTCGAAAAATTGTGATTTGTACCGGGTGGGAAACGAACTCACAACTATCATGTTTACAATCAGCTATTATCTTATTGCGCCATTTTTTTTGTGATGAAAATATTAAAGATTTCATTCCTCTGAGTGAGAATCGAACCCTCAACCATTCCATTTACAATCGCACGCTTGCACAACGGCCTCAATTCAGCTAAAATGGCCTCAAAATATATTAAATATATTAAAATAAATCACACTATAAAGACATTGTATTACATTATATGTCATAATATTACGTCCTCAGACGCCACGACCGCATCTAATTTTCTTGATATGATTCAATAGGATTTATTTTCAATATTTATGATTGAAAGAAATGATATTTCAATAACATTGTCGATGTTTTCGGTAATATATTTGTATTAAAAATTGGCAATTATTAGAAAATATGGAAGCTCTATATGTAAGTATGTATTATATTTAGTTATTGGGTCTATGTGTGATGGTTGTAGGTTCAATCCTCTATCGGGGGGTTAAATTTACTTATTTTTATTTTTCATTACTTAACATGTCATAACACTAGATTCCCACTACCTACACTTCTATATTGGAAAAAGTGTGAAACTACTTTTTACGATTATTTGTGAACAGAAGACAGAGTATTTAGATACTAGGCTTTCTGCATATCCTGTTTTTTGTGGGATGGATGGGATGCGTAAAGCTATAATAACAACAATTAAATGATATATTTAATTATATTGAGTGGTGAACCTCAACACCGAGCTTTTGCCTTGGTGCCAGAGCAAAGAAATAAATATATTAATAAATAATAATTCATTCCCCCGAGTGGAGATCGAACCCACAACAATCAAAGTGCAACTGTAACTGTAGCGGCACAAAGTGTAACTGTAAAACCGACTGGTTGTAGGTTCGATCCCCACTCGAGAAGATGAAATATTTACTTAAATTTATATTTCCATTTCTTCGCTCTGGTCTCGAGGTTAAGTGCGGCGTTGAGTTCTGCCACTCAACACGCAATGCTTCCAGAATTCAGCAGAAAGTAGAGAACAGAGTGTGTTAACACTAGGTTCCCTCTGCCTACCCTGCTGTGTGCAGGATACAGCGTGAAGCTAAAAAAAAATCCTTTAATACATTGTGAAATAAATGGCTATCTTTTTATTGAAAAATATTTCTTGAACTTGTTACCACTTTTCACTCATGATCTTACTACAAAAAAACATAATATAACAACTTTATCAAAAAAATCGTAATAGCCGCTTTACTAGAATAAAACGCTTCGCGTGCCGCACGAGTTTAATTATAACTGCATTAGGGATATCCGTTACAGATTTTAAAATCTTAGCTTTATAGGAGTGGTGGTTGTAAAAAAGAAAGTTAATTCAATGAAGTTGTATAATAATAGCCCGTTGTGGGCAGGGGCACAAGGGTGTGGCTGTAACGCGACGGTTGTGAGTTCAATCTGGACTCGGGGGAATAAATTGTTACTTATTAATATTTCTTTTGTTCGCTCTGGCACCAAGGCAAAAGCCCGGCGTTGAGTTCCGCCACTTAACACGCCTCGGAAAATTCGGCGCAAAGTGGACAACGGAGTATCTGAACACTAGATTTCTTCTGCCTACCCTGCTATGTGCGGGATACAACGTGAAAGTGATTAAATTGAATTATTAATAAATGAATAATTAAAAAACTAAGAACGTGCACGTGAACGTTGTGGGTTCGATACCATTTGAGGAAAATGAATTTCTTAAAATTATGTTCCTGGTAGATAAAGCGCGGCGTTGAATTCCGCCAGTCACCACACAATGTTTTGATAATAGAATTGAAGATTTTATTAGAACATTATGTTTTATATGATCGAGTTCCTTTTCTCAGAAAAAATATTTAAACACAACAAATACCACGTTTCAAATTATACATCAATCATTTTGTGCCGTACAATCGACTACTGCTCATAATGTGCCAAGATGGCATCAATTTATTTTGTGACCTCGTCCATCTATAATGAATAGAAAAAAAATCTTGGAAGTATAGATTTTCTTACGTTGTATATCCACTGTTACAGAGTTTGGCATTAAAGTATCTGAAAATATTATTTTTCAGCTACTTGCAGTATCTCACATATAGTAGGGTAGACAGAGGGGACCTGGGAACCTAGTGTTGAAACAATCCGTTTCCATTAAGACGAGAAGTCTTCCCAATTTTATGCGGGGAACCAAAAATAGTTAAGAAAATTATGTTCAATTTTCTAATTTGGCATCTAAACATATTGTTTTTTAGGCTTGTCTTTTATCTTAATTATTCGGGTCTAACTGAATTCCAGATATGCATGTTTGCATGCAAAGAATTTAACGATCCCCTCCTTCTCCTCCTCCTTTTTATGTTATTTATTTTTGTGTATATTATTTATTTTTGTTTTACCAGAGATAATATTCGCCAAAGAGGAAACAAAATAATATATAAATACAAAATTTATGGATTTCAGTATTTATCTTATGTATGTATCTTAACACTAGATTTTCTCTCACTACATGAAGCTACAAAAAAGAAAATATTAAAATCCACAATTTTTGTAAATTGCCCATGTTCCATATGAAGTTCCTAGACAATAATCACTTAAACCAACACACAAAAATATATACAAATAACCAAAATCTTTCATAACAACAATCTAATTATTCCATTCTGCTCTATATTCTTTGGTTAGCCAATGCAAGTTGCAATTACGTTGGGGGCTCGTATCAAAAGCTTAGTTGTCTTTGAGGAACATTCCAGACGAGCTTACCTGCGAAGCTGTCGCTTTAAATTTTAATGGACTATTTTAAATGTTTTTAGCAGAAACAAAAGTTTTAAGCTCCTCGAGGCGTTTTGTTTAAATCCAATCTTGGCGGGAGCGTTGTTTAAAACTAATTTTATATTTTGTTACATTTTTTTAAGTTCTTATTTGATTGTAATTTGATAGTTTTATTGTATAGTAGCGACCTATATTTTTTATTTACTTATCTCGATTTATCTTGTTACTAGACGAAGAAAAATTAGGCCATTTAAGTCTTTCAAATGGGATTTGAATCCAAAGATTCAGTCAATCTTAACTGTGCTGCTGCGCCACGACAGCCTCTACTAATATCGACATCTAAAAAATGTAAATGTTACTAACTATTAATAAAATTATTTTTTACATTTAATTAATATGACAGAATATAAAAATATATTACACAGAGCCATTTCAGGTATTCGTTATACGTTTCCAAAAAATAGAAAGAACAATATTTATTAAACAGAAAATTTAATAATTTTAACCTAGATCTAGACTCGAATCCAGGTCCTACATTTATGTCATCTAAATCTAGGACATTTATCCCATATATTGCTGAGAAAGGGCCCATTTTCCAATTTGTTCTACGCCCATTTGGTCTTAACAGCCGAACATTCTACCACGTAGAAATCTTAGGCAATTCATTTCATATATAACTGCGGTAATGACTTACCGTTAGTGCCGAAAGGTCCGGAATATTATATGATTTACCATAAAACGTATTTTACCTCTGGTTTTTCTTATATGAAAAATATTTAAATAAAAAAAAAGCCTCATATTCCGCACACAGCAGAGTATGCAGAGGGAACGTAGTGTAAAGACACTGTGGAACGCCCCACTTTCCG
Organism: Heliconius erato demophoon; assembly: GCA_018249695.1. Classification (NCBI taxonomy): domain Eukaryota; kingdom Metazoa; phylum Arthropoda; class Insecta; order Lepidoptera; family Nymphalidae; genus Heliconius; species Heliconius erato. The sequence continues at coordinate 2,128 of DWQW01012583.1, read as the reverse complement.
CTGACTTCTAGAGGCATTGCGTGTTGAGTGGCGGAACACAACGCCGCACTTTGCCTCGACACCAGAACGAAGAAATGAAAATATAAATGTAAATAAATATTCCATTTCCTCGGATGGGGATCACAACTTGTCGATTTTACAGTCACATTTTTTGGGGCCAGTCATGGCGCAGGGGCACTAAGTGTGAAAAATATTTTATTGTGATTTATTAGAAGAGTTATTTTGTTATCGATTATTACAACGTATTTCAGTATTATTTTTTATTTTGATAATAATTAATTACTATATTACTTGCCATTAACTATATATATATATATATATATTTTTAATTTAATATTTTTTTATTATTAAGCAAAGAATAGAGAGACGTTCGGTTAAAATCTGCACGTTGAAAATTTTTCAACGTAGCGAAATTAGAACCTGCACTTCTTAGAAACCGTCCAAGCCATCTCACCACTAAACCATACGCTTAAACGTTAGCTAAGTCAAATTTCTACACATTTTCTGAAGAAAAACTATATAAAATATATTTATACTGAACTTTCCCGCATGTTTCCATAATATGAACCTATGTCGTATATCTCCATCGATCTCGTTCAGGTGTAGTAATTAAGATCAACGGTTATTGCCGTCGGTCGAGTGGGAACGTCTCTACGTAACCATATATTAACATCTTGCCATTCCTAGTACATTTATGATATAACTTATAAATATATAACATATAGGATCATTTTATATTGTTGATGCAATAAGCAATTGTATATGCACGTGAAACATGTATATGTAAAAGATCAGCTTCACGCTGTATCCCGCACACAGCAGGATAGGCGGAGAGTACTTAGTGTTAAGACACTTCGTTTCCGTTTCTTCCGCCAAATTCTGGAGGCATTGCGTGAGTAGCGGAAGGACGTCAGGGTAAAAAAAGATAATTTAAATTTTGAAGTCGTTGGGATCGAATCCACAACCAGTCGATTTTACCGCTTTTGTGCCGCTGTGCTATGTTTGGACTCACATATATATTTAAAAATAAAAATTATCTTCACTTCTTTTCAGAGGGAACCTAGTGTTAAGACACTCCGTTCTCCACTATCTGCCGAATTCTGGAGGCATTGCGTGTAGAGTGGCAGAACCCAACGCCGCGCTTAACCTCGACACCAGAGCGAAGAAATGGAAATATAAATTTAAGTAAATATTTCATCTCCTCGAGTGGGGATCGAACCCACAACCAGTCGGTTTTGCAGTCACACCTCGTGCCGCTGCGCCACGACCGGCCTCCTCCTAAGAACTAAATATTTATTTACTTAATAAAAATTTAGTTCTTATTCTGTGATTTTTTAAAAATCCGCTCACCTTAATAGCCCACCCAGTACGTAAGTACAGACGGACGAATGCACCTTTTAAAATTTAACAACGAACAGACCATCGGGCAAAGGCAAAGGTCGTTCAACGTTTCTTGATTTATTTTACGTCTCTTCGAAATGTGCGAAACGTTCCTTTAACAATCTGGAGTAATGGTAAGATTTATGACCGAAATCAGAATTCTATACATTTCGAAGTTAAATGAAATAAAATATGCGAATAGTGGACTGGTATTTACATAAAAATGCCTTTTTGATTCTATTGAAATAGATTTTGTATTTTAGTATAATACTGCTCTCTAACTATGGCGGCCAGTCGTTAGTTTCTTTTTTTTTTCTTTCACTTCGCTTCACGCTATATTCCGATTATAAATAGACAGAGGGAACCTAGTATTAAAAAAATCCGTTTTTCATTTACCGCCCAATTTTGGATGCATATCGTGTTGAGTGGCAGATCTCAACGCCGCGTTTTGCCTCAACATCAGAGCGATGAATTGAAAATATAAATATTTTTACCGAAGAATTGAAAATAATGTTCTCGAGTGGAAATCGAACCCTCAATCTGTCGTGCTTACAGTGCTTCTACCCTTGCGCCATCATTGGCTTCACCCGCAAATTCACCTACAAACTTCCATTATATTTTTATTAAATACTAGCGACCCGCTCGCGGCTTCGCCCGCTTAAACCACAAAATTATTTAATTAACACACTGAATTATGTTCGTGTTTTGATATACCTATAATGTATGTTTGCAGCGCAATGAAGATTTT
>DWQW01012582.1:0-10736 GCA_018249695.1 Heliconius erato demophoon | reverse complement strand
GATGCATTTGATAAATTAAGCCCTGACAATGGTGAGATGGTGGTGATTTATAATACGTTTGAATAAATAAATTTATTTTGTATATAGTTGTATAATAAATTTTATATTTAATTTTGATAAAAACGAAATACAACAATAACACTATATTTTATGTAATTTAAGTAACCTATATTGTTTTTTATTCTTAAATTGGGCCATTCTTTTCACTATTTTTATTGGACACTAACAATATATTATAAGGATCGAACTATTTATTTAAATCGAACTAATGGCATGTACAGTCAGAAGCTTTGCCCATGATGCAATCTTAAATTATATAATTAGAGAACTTCATTACCATTTGGGGGAATTAACTATGGTCATTTCCTTATGAAAAACAACTGCGGTGCTAAGTTTCACAACTCAACGCGGAATGTCTCGTTAATTGGGCGGAGTGTCTCATTACTAAGATTCCCTCTGCTTATCCCGCTGTATGTAGGATACAGCGTGAAAGTAAATAAAATACATATGTGTTTCAGAGCCGGATCTTAAACTAAAACTGCGGGTTCAGTTGATTAACCAAGCCGGCGCTGAAGAAGCTGGCGTGGATGGGGGCGGTCTCTTTAGAGAATTTTTGTCTGAGTTATTGAAGTGAGTTTTTTTGTTTTTTTATAGATTAATGTGAAGACATTGTATCCCGCACATAACAGGGTAGGCTGAGGGTATCTGGGAAGTTAGTGTTAAGACACTCCGATCACCATTAAGGCATTCCGTTCCGATTTTTTGAGACATTGCTTGTTGAGTGGCGGTACTCAACGCCGTGCTTTGCCTCTTTACCAAGCAAGGAAATAAAAATATTAAATATCTCAATCCCTCGAGTGGGAATGGAACCCACAACAGTCGCGTTTACAGTCGCACGCTTGTGCCGCGATAGACAGTTCAACAGTACACATTATACGGAGTGTTTTTGGCTTCTAACTGCGTCACACGAAATACAGGTATGGATAAACATCGTGAAATGAAAAAAATATCCTACGTCTAAACTGTTGAGGTTAAAATATTTTACCCTATATGCTGTTTTCGTTAAAGGAGCTCTGACCCTTCCTCCCTGTATATTTCTAGAGTTTATTTATACATCTATATCTAAAAATAATTAATTTAGCTTCACGCTGTATCCCGCACACAGCAGGGTAGTCAGAGGGAACCTAAGACACTCCATTCCATATTTTGTGCCGAATTTTGGGTACATTGTGTGGCGTAACTCAACACCTCGCTTTTCCTCGATACCAGAGCGAACAAATGAAAATATTAAAAATTTCATTTCCTCGAATGGGGATCCTATGCCACGAATGGCCTCACCACATTTCTTTTTTTTAGCCCAATTAAATTAAATATTTTTTACAGATCTGCCTTCGATCCTAACCGCGGCTTGTTCCGGCTAACAAAGGATAATATGTTGTACCCAAACCCTGGTGTACACCTGTTGTATGATGACTTCCCAATGCACTATTATTTTGTTGGACGTATGTTGGGGAAGGTAGGTTATATTTTTTTAAAGTTGAACAATTATATATAACAGGTAAGCCAAAGATAAGATAAACTTATAATAAAAAGTTTAGCTGGTTGTTAATGTAAAATTTTATGTAAAAAAATCTTGTTTAAGCCTTAGCCCTTAACCTTAGCAAGTTTTAGAGTAAATATTTATATTTTTTATAACTTGTAAATTTAAAAGATAATAACAATTATATTCGGAAAAAGAATAAAGATCGAATTTCTATAGAGTTACAAAAAATTTAATAATATAAAAATATATTTCTATATTAAAATTTTCAGGCATTATATGAAAATCTTCTAGTAGAGCTGCCCCTAGCGGAATTTTTCTTAGCTAAATTATGTTCCACTCGGGAACCCGATGTGCACGCCTTAGCGTCTCTGGACCCCGCGTTATACCGCGGGTTGTTACTACTCAAATCACATAGACGTGAAGACGTCCCCGATCTGGGCCTCGACTTTACTATTGTTAGCGACGAGCTTGGGGAACAAAGGGTGAGAACATTTTTTTAGCTTCACGCTGTATCCCGCATATTCCAGGATAGGCAGAGGAATCCTAGTGTTAATAAAATGCTATTCCACATTTTTTGGAAATTGAGTGTAGCTTGGCCCAATTTAATGCCGCGGTTTGGCTTGTTACCAAAATAAAAATAATTTATTCCCTCCGAGAGGGAATCGAACTCACAGCCATTTACTGTCAAACGTTATGCTGCTGTGTCACGACGGCTTTTTATTAAGTTGCTAATAAAACGAAACACATACCTTAGAGTGGTGACAGAGACAGACGAGAGTTGTAATGGAAGAATATAAAAAACCTAAGGAAGCTATGAAATGTAAGTCTATAAGTCAAAACTACTATGATTATATGACTTTCCTTTAAATTTCAGATAGATGAGTTAAAACCAGGCGGTGCCAACATTCCAGTAACAGCTGAAAATAGAATAGAGTATATTCACCTTGTGGCGGATTATAAGCTTAATAGGTAAAGTTCTTACATAATACATTTTTATGTAAAGATTTTAGTTTTTTTTTATTTAGGCTCGAATACAGAAAGGTAGGCAGAGGGAACTTATTGTTAAGACACTCCATTCCCCACTTTCCGCCGAATTTTCAATAGATTGCGTGTTGAGTGGCGGAATTTAACGCCGCGCTTTTGCCTTGGTACCAGAGGGAAACGAAAAATTTAAATATTAATAAATAGTAATTCATTCCCCCGAGTTCGAATCGAACCCACTGCGCCACGACGGCCTCAATATTTATTTAATTGGCATACATTATTATAAATTATATTACACACACAACTGTTTAACTATGCTATTTATGCTATTGACATAAATAAGCTGTAACAAACTTTATAAGAGCGTATGGCCTAGTGGTCAGAATGCTTGGACATTTAACTAGAGGCGCAGGTTCGAGTTACAATACGTTGAAATACTTATACATTTTTAAAAATATTTGTTCTTTTGAGTTTGGAAGAAAACTTATAAAATTGGTCAAAATATTAATTTATTCCTCCTTTTCACAGGCAAATAAGATCACAATGTATAGCGTTCAAACGCGGTCTCACATCGGTGGTGAACGCAGAGTGGCTCAGAATGTTCTCTTGTAGGGAGTTGCAGCTTCTAATATCAGGCGCTGAAGTACCTATTGATCTGGAGGATTTGAGAAGAAATACTCAATATGGTGGTAAGTTTTTTAATGTTTTTATTTTGTTATTAAATTGTATCTATATCATGCGGTCCGCGTAGTGACACAGAGAGTGGTGGGATTAATTATTTAATATTTTCTTTTTCTCGCTCTGGTAATATGACAAAGCACATCATTGAGTTCTGCTACTCATCACTCAAGTTGTTCGAGACGTGAAAGTTGTTATGTAGGATCGGATTGTCTTAAAACTATGTTCCCTTTACATACCATACTTGCATGCCGGATACAGTGTTAATCTTACAAAAAAAACTATAGTTACTTCGTTCCTCACTTTCCGTCGAATTTTCGAGACCTTGCGTGTTGAGTGGCGAAACTCAACGCCGTGTTTTTCCCTGTTACCAGAACAAAGAAAGTAAAGTATGAAATAAATAATTCTCTCGAGTGGTAGTGGAACCCAAAACTGTGGGGTTAACAGACACACGCTTGTGCCGCCGCCATTTACTATTTTTTGCTAAACATAACAAATATTGTATCATTGTTAGGTGGATTCTCCGATACTCATCCAGTAGTGCAATGTTTTTGGAAGGTGGTGGAAACCTTCTCGGACGTACAACGACGTCAGCTCTTAAAGTTCGTTACAAGCTGTTCCAGACCACCTTTATTAGGTTTTAAGGTAATTTTGTCTTTCTTAATCTTGTCTTAATTTTGTCTTCCTCCTTTTCTTTAAAAAAAATCGTGTAAGTGCTCTTAATTAAGATGTATTTTTTATTAATTAAGGTATATTAGGTACATTAATTAAGGCATATTTTCATTTATTGTCTAAATTTTAATTTAAAAATAAATGCACTATTGTATGATTTTTTAAAATACTAATCCTTCACTTTGCTATTAAAAAACGACAAGAATAATATTTGTTTTTTTTAATAAAGTAAAATTACGTGATTGAGTGGAACGATTTGTACACAACAATACATTATTATATTAAAGATTTATGATTCTTTGCTGACATTCCAGTTTCCACAAGCAAAACGCTTATATCTTCCTTAAAGAGCGCCTAAACAAATGTCATATAGATTTTAAATTTAAAGTGGTCAATTCAAGAGACATTTTAAGACATTCAAATCCCTAGATATAAAGAAAACATCAGATCATTGAGAAATTTCTGTCAATTTGATTAGTCATATAATAGACGCTGTTGCTCCGACGGACGATGATGTCAGACGGTGTAATGAAATCTAATAACGTTATACCTATGTTTAAGTCGGGTAGTCCGTACATCTGATCCCAACAATTTTAGACCTGTATCCATCCTATTATACATATTTTGTATTTTTTTTTAGAAAATTATTTTAAGTCAAATGCTGATGCACTTTGACTCACATAATCTTATGCATGATAAGCAGTATGGCTTTACTAAAGGTCGCTCGACCACTGATGCTCGTATAGGACTTATAAAGAGTATATGTGAGGCCCGGGGAGGGACCGCAGGATGCTCAGATTGCCATTTTTAGTTTGAAAGAACCATGAGATAGTATTGTTTGCAGATGATACTTAATTGACTTTTAAAATGAAACGATGAGAAAACGTACATGACGATGTAAAGAACGATCTATCGAAAGTAGTACATTGGTAAAATCTAAATGTATAATTTTCAGAACACCCAACACAAAAATGTATGTAGATATACTCTTGAATGGTGAAGCCGTGGATACTGTCGATTCTGCGGGATCACCATTGACTCTAAATTACAGAGGGGACCTCATGTTCATGGATTGGCGAATAGACTTAGCTCAAAGCTTTTTTTTTTTAAAAATCCGACAATGAACTGACGTGGAAGCGGCTCGCCTTGTTTACTGTAGCTACTTTCATAGTTTTATATCAGTAGTATTAATATGTAATGCAGCCGGTATTAAGTCAGTTTTTGTCTTGCAGAAACGACCTATTTGCGCAATGTATAACTTACTTTATATACATTTTTGATAATGTCACTATTAGAAATAGCAGTAAAATTATCGCACCTGTACCCCATTAAACATCGAATCCGTAATTCTTTTATAGGACAATGTATGTGCTTTTATAACAGGATCCTAGAAAAGGTCCGAGAATGTCCTATATTACAATTATAAGGAATTGTGAAAACACGTTTGTGTGTTAAAGGTTATTATCAAATTAATGATTATATAAATGATAACACGCCTTGGGAATGAAATGCTCGCTTCAGTCTGTTTCAAAGTATCATTGTCAGAAATGTTTAAATGTGTTTTTGTATTTTTGCTTTTTGCTTTTAAAAAAAGTCCCTCTGAGTTTCGTGTCCGGCTATTCAGGTCTGAGGCATTAACTTTAGTGGACTGGTGGTAAATTATTTGATGTTCAAAAAATAAAGCATGTAACTTCTTATTTGAATAACATTATCTGACTTTACTTTGTAGTGAAATTATAATGAAATCATTTATTTGTAAAACATATTAATAAACAGAAATTTATCAATTCAAATTTAATAAATTATATTTTTTTCTCCACAGGATCTCCAGCCGCCATTTTGCATTCAATCAGTAGGCGCCTCAGATCGTCTGCCCTCAGCCTCTACTTGTATGAACCTATTAAAGCTACCAGAGTACCAGTGTGAGAGTGTGTTAGCTGAGAAACTTTTATATGCTATACAGGCTGGTGCTGGGTTTGAGCTGAGCTAGGTAAGCTTTACGCTGTATCCCGCATATAGTACGTCATTAGGGTAAATTTGTTATTAGGGTGGCAGTCCACTACTGTGCGTAGGAACTTCCTTCCTAAAGAAATAACCTACCTGCAGCAGTGTTTCCAAGGCGATACAGCACCTGTACCTCCTCTGGTGGTACACGGGGACGTGGGAGGCAGTGATCACTCACCATCGCCCGCACTTTATCTTTTCCATGAAAAAAAGAAATAGCATAGTAGGCCTAGGAACTAATGTATTAATTAAAACTAGAAAGAAACCTCGTGTTAAGACTCTCTGTTCCTCACATTGTTTCGTAAAACTGCGAGCGTAGAAACTGAGTGGTAGAGCTTAACGGCGCGCCTTGTCTAGCCAGAGTGAAGAAATGTAAATAATTCATTTCCTCGAGTAGAAAACCCACAACCGCGTTTACTTAAACTTCTAATCTCTAAGAGTCGAAAATCTTAACACTAAACTGTTAGCTCAAGATTATCAATTGTATAAATATTTTGTTTTGCTTGACAACACTAAATAATAAAGATGCTCAAAATTGAAATTATTATAATTACTTAGGTTACTTTTAATTTGACACTTGCGTTTGTATCATATTATTTTATACAAAATGAGTGCAAAAATTTAAACTTAAACTTTGCAATTTTTGTAAGTTGAACTTCCCTACAGTTTTTGAAATTGGTACGAAAGCCTTCGTGGGCGAGCCCTACTCGCACTTAACCCTTTTTATATATATATTTTTTAAATAAAGTTATTTTGAATTGAAGTTATCAATTTTTACGCATACTTATTTAGAAAAGATATTCCATTTTTCTCTATAAATTTATAGAGTGTAGATATGTGTAATAAATTTTATTGTAATGTAATTATTCCACTCCAATAGTCTCTTATGTTTTGAATAGGCAATGACAAGTTTAATTACCATAGCACGCCTATTGAACTCACGACGCTGTCGATTCTGAGTAACGTGCTAGGCGTGTTCCGAATGCGGGCTTCGTATCTCCATAATTAACATTTACACGCCTTTGTCACTTAATCGATTTTAAATTGCATGAAAATTTATAATGTACGATTATAGAGTGTATTAATTGATAAGAAATTTACATTTTACTTTAATAAAGTACAAAATCCATCTTAATTGGTAGGTAGGTATATTTAATTATTGCGGTAGTCAATTCAAACTAAACAGTATAAAGAAGGAATAACATAATAAAGGTTTCCAAACTTTACTCATATAAAAAGCTGTGTTGCTCTTTTGTTATTAAAACTTAATGTTATTTCTTTTTTCAGATTATCAGTGGTGAAGATTAGTGTTCCAAGTTTTGTATACTGAAATATTATATTTCATGATCATGTATTATTTATACCGATCGTTAATCTCATTGTGATAAACTAAGGTAGTAGTAGTTTATTGTAAATAAATGTTACCTTCCTTTGACTCCTGTACTTTATTTATTTTTGGATACCTATTATTGTCATAAGAAGTAAATTTACATATACCCTTGTTTTTAAAATACTCAATGTGTGTAGTAAATAGTTATATAATTTGTAGTATATGTTATTATAGAATTAAAATTTACTCTCATAATTCGTTTTTAAAAAATTATAATTTTATTTCAAGATAGATAGATGATTTTAATGCTACTTAAGAATATATAACATTTCTTACTAAAGTCAAGAAAATAAATATGGATGTATAGTATGTGTAAACCGAACTTATGTGGACTTTAATTAGTAGTTTCCTATAAATATGTGTCTATGACCTATACCTATGTGGATTTTTGGCGAATAATAATTACTTTGAGGCTTTTGGTATCAATTGTTTAATATCATTTTATTATAATTTCGGAATTTTTTTATGGGTATATATATTGTTCATGTTAGAAATATTTGACGTTCATTGAATAGTTGGCTGTTGTTTTTCAAATCCAAAGTGTCAAATAAAATTTTTAAAAATTTTCGCTTTTGTTTTTTTTTTTACAAAAGTACCATTCAGTTCATGTATATAAAGCGATAAATATCGAGGGGAAAATTTATAATAGAATATTTTGAATTGATAAATACAACCACATAATTCAAACGTTTCAAGCACGTACGTCGACGGAACACTAAACACAATATAAACAATCATTATACTTTCAAAAGTATTAATCCAAAGTTTAATAAATAACATATCTAATAACTAACCGTGAACTTGTATGCGAAGCTCATCAATAACGTGCATTAATATTGGCTTAGGTGCATCCACGGTTTCAAATATGGCCGCCATCGCCACTCGCCGCCATTCGCCGCCATTACGGTTTTGACAGTTGCAATCAATCAGCCTTGATGAATGAGGTACGCGGACTGTGAGCGGGACTCCAACTCCTAATATACAGTAGTCGACGGATCATATGCGCATTCCCCGTCGGCTGTCCTGCACAATATTATATTAGATAATCGATATTTACTTCTTTAATAAATTATATTTGTATTGAAAAAAATATATATATATTCTTGTAGTTTAGTTAAGATGGGTTTGGAGCTCTGAACATGCTAAGAATTGTGGGCTCTAGTCCCAGTCAGTGTAATGGTGTTATTTAAAATCGATTGGTTTTTCATTCTAAGTTTCGTTAAGGTTCTGTACCCAACAACAAAAATAAAATCTGTATTAAAAGTGGAAAGAGGAGAGGTATGGGCGTAGGAAGGGAGGGAGCTGGGTGGTCTGTGCCCACCAGAGAAATGTTACTTAAAACAAAAATTTGCCCGAACAATTAAAAAAAAACATTTACGCGAACATATCTGTTAAAAGCTAAAGTCCAGGCCCTCCCTACGAAAATTTCTTTAGATATGCTAATGAGAAGGGGCAGATATAGATAGAGTATTATTAACCTTTGTTATAAGTACATTTATTGTAACAACATTTGCCAGTTCCAAGGTAGTTTATTTTAGTTTTTTATTAGTCTTATTTCTTTATTATTTTTTAATATTTCTTCTATTCAAGTCTATTAAGTGGCACGATTATTTAGTATTAGTTGTTATTTTGATATTTTATATGACGAAGGTAGAACTGACGGCTTACCGTGTGACTCATAGCAGGCCACCGGGTTCGTGGAGTCGATTCAATTCAGTACCAATGAAAGGATTAAACGATCGCCTGTCAGCCGCAATATGAATCAAATGGTTCCATCATAATAAGTACTAATAAAGTTTAGGTTGAAAGTAAGGCAAGTGAATGATAACCTTTGCAGTGATTGAATGCGCCCCAGTCCCCCCTATAGAGAATCATTTGTAAATGGAAATAAATCTTATTTTTTTTTGGATCGTCGTTAGAGTACTTAATAAATGTTGTTCAATATTTATTCTCATATATTATGAACAATCATCGATATATAAATATATTTAATTAACTCCTAAATATCATAAGTATGCAATATAAAAAAAATCATTGATTTTTTATGCAATATAATTTTAACAAAATATATCATTAATGTTTTTATTTTCCAAAAGCAGCCAAATTAAAAAAAAAAAAAGAAGTTATGTCGAAGTAGGTGCTTAAATTTTATTTATTCCAGCAAAGTTTCTGCGGTTTCAAAGTAGGTAGGTATGTGGTGGTTACAATGTCACTGTCCGTTGCACTTGGATAATCCATCGACGTCTAAAGACAATCGATGCTAAGGCTTGACGACAGATATTGTATTAAAATGCGGTCCACGCAGGCACGCGCGTCCGTGACGATCGTCCTACCAATTCGGCTGGCTTATTTAATTTGCAACATTGTTCTCTAAATTGCAAATATTACAGCGTTCCCTGGAAAGTTGTAGACGAAACAGTACGACGACAGAATAGACGATCGCGGAACTCATTCAGTATGGGTCAACGAATATTCATCTAAGTCAGCTGACTTGAATTATGTTTTAAGTTTAGTAGAACTGAATAGGTAACGATTACCTACTTAAATGGTCGAAATATTTTTTTATTAATATGTATATATATTTTAAAAATATAAAATATATATATACATATATATTAATAAAATTATTAAAATATAATACATATAGCTATTTGTACATTTTGAATATGTACGTTAATAGAAGATTTTACATTGATGTATTATAAATGTTTAAATATAGAACTTCTATACAGAATATTAGCATTAATATGATATTATATTGTAATCGTTACAAGAAAAGTCGCTTATATAGAATTTTAAAACTACAACAAAGACAAGATCTCATGCGTATCTAAAGACGCAAACAGCGTTCTTCGAAAATCATCATACAAAACGTCTTAATTTGTATTGTTAAGGCGAAATAAAGGCGTCAAGTGTCTTTAACAAAGCTCGACACCCTGACAATCGGCTTCGAGGGTGGTCGCTCAGGCTCACATTGTGGGGGCAGGCCTGTTCTCGGAAGGTCATCGGCGTAGGCTTTGTGCCGTAAAGTCTTAGTCTATGAGCTCATAAAACTACTCTAGGGGCCCTGTAATTATAGGTAACTCGCCTGTCGCTCACATGGACCAGGAAATGGACACGATGGATACTTAAAATATGTGCTAATTATGAATGTTGCTGCAGAAGCGATTAAAATTTCTGTATGTAATATTTTATGAAAATATGTAAGTGTATTGTATTTTCAAAGCGAAATATCAACGTGAAAATATATTTATCTTAACAGCAACAGAAAAGATAAAGGAAAGTAGACGTTGTTAAGTTTTATAATATTAGTTTATATTATAATGTTTCTTTGTCTCGTTAATGGTAAATTATTACGTATCAGAAGCGGTATCGGGTTTCTTAATGTTACGTTTTGGTGCGTGTAAACATTTTGAGTGGGCGAAATGCCGCGTTATACATATTGTGGACGTTTCGTATTTAATT
>DWQW01012581.1:0-10738 GCA_018249695.1 Heliconius erato demophoon | reverse complement strand
ATGTCCAGAATATGAAAATAAACATCTGCCCAAATTTCACGTTTCTACCATCAGCGGTTACGGCTCTGCGTGCGTCTTACCTCAGTCAGTCAGCACAAGTCCTTTTATATATATAGATAATCGCGTTTTAATTACATGTAACATTTCATGTAATTAAAACGCGTTCCACTGGTTTAACATCTTTTTTTAATGAATGAATAGCGTCAGTATTAAAGATTTTTTATCTACAAATGGTGGCTGTCGCAGGGGTATAAGGCTCGACCCCCATTTGAGGTAATGAAATATTTTGTATTTTCAGTTCCTCCACTCTGATAAAGAAGCAAAGCTCGGCGTTGAGTTCCGCCACTCAACACGTAATGTCTCGAGATGGGGTAAAGGGGGGAATGGCACTGTTTTAATGTGAACAGAATGTCTTAACATTAGGTTCCCTCTGCTTAATCCGAGCCGAGACACAACGGCCTAATTTAAAATAATTTTTCATAATTCACATTGCTTGTATTTTGTTTACTCTACTACTGGATCGATCGATTATTTTACACACACCTACCCATATACATACCTACATACATCAACTACAGACGTTGCATCTGCATCCTATCATTATGTTAAATTATTTATAAGGTTATTCGTTTATTTATTATTCGAAGTGCGCGCAAAAATCTTTGTAATTAAAATCATTAATATTTCTGGCAATGGAGTTATGTGAAACAAAGGTGGTGCGGTTAATGATAAGAAAGAATGACGACGACCCTTTAGACATATTGTTTATTTTAAGCGCTGGAATCAGTCACATCACTATTATTTACGAAATCTGTATTTTTTGTTATATTTATATTTTCTTAATAATTTTATTACTTCGCTCTGGCACCAAGGTGCCCGGTGTGAAGCTCCGCCACTCAACACGCAATGCCTGGAAAAATTCGGCGTAAAGTGGGGAACGAAATGTCTTATCACTATGTTCGCTTTGCCTATCCTGTTAAGAGTGTTACAAAAGTGTGACTGTAACGCGGTGGTTATGGATTTAATGGAATCCCACTCGATGAAATGATTTATTATTTATCAACACGCAATACCTTAAAAAATTCGGTGGAAGGTCTGAATACCAAGTTCCTTCTGCATACCCTGCCTCTGCGGCATTCAGTGCGAAGCTGATTTAATTTGATTTTTAAAAAAATATATTAAATTAAAATTAAATAAAAATAATTTAAATCTGCTTCACGCTGTATCCCGCACACAGCAGGGTAGGCAGAGGGAACCTAGTGTTAAGACACTGTGTTCCCCACTTTCTGCCGAATTCTGGAGACATTGCGTGTTGAGTGGCAGAACTCAACGCCGCGCTTGTCCTTACTGCGTCAAATATCAAATTTTCAAATTATAAAAGAAAAGTATAAGGACAAATTTCATGATACTAAGAAAAGAAAACGGCACTTTCTGCTAATATTTAAGTTCAATTGTAATGCGGTCTGGCGCTTAGCATAATCTACTATGCAACGCCGCGATCTGTGCACGGCCACTGGCTGTCTGAATCGAGACTGGAACGTTGTAATATAATATTACGAAATATTTTACTTTAATTAATAATTATATTTTTTTAAATAATTATAGAGCTAACTATATACATCTGCAATAGAAAATGTTAAAAAATGAGATTTTTTCTCACTTTCAGCCTTTTTTAGTGATAGTCGTTTCGGGTATCTCTAATTAATATACCATCAAAACTTCCAAATGAGAAAATTTTCATACGTTACCGACTATTTTCCTTATCAATTAATTGAATTTAAAAATGAAAATGAAAAATATTATTTTAGTCGTTACAGTTGTAAAGTAAAATATCTTGTATTATAAAATGAATATTAACGTTATCTTCATACTTATTGGTTTATATGAAGACATCAGTATTATAATTACAATGTTGTCTTATGAAAATTTAATTATATTTATTTTATGTTTGAAAAAAAATCAACTTCACGCTGTATCCCGCACACAGAGGGAACCTAGTGTTAAGAATATATAGAATATAATTGATATATAATATAGGGAAACATCAGAAAAAGATCTTCAAGTGACGCTAAAATGAAAACTTATTGATGCAGAATATTAGCTACAGCCCAACGCGAAGTCACGTGGCCACGAGCATGCAAGCCTCTTACCATACAAAAAACACAGTAGTACATTCTGAACATCGACACAACCGTGGAGTCAATCTTTTTTATACAGTCGCTTTATACCTAGAGGCTATTGTAATACCAGACGTAACGCCAGCCAGTTGGGACTTGCCGTGCAGTTAGCATTGGATATTAACGAATTGATATTCTGTTTGTATGTATGTATGTATGTATGTATGTATGTACGTGCACACCGCTTGAAGTATCTATAGTGTGTAAAAGTGATTCACGGTTTTCTTCTACCTGTATAATTCTGATGCCCCACATACACCTAACTGTTTATTATGATAACTTACAGGGTTTGTTTTGGACGTTTACGGTTTTGTCTTGCATTGAAAATTTAATATTATAAATATATCAGCTTCACGCTGTATCCTGCACACAGCGGGGTAGGCAGAGGGAAGCAAGTGTTAAGACACTCTGTTTCCCACTTTCTGCCGAATATTGGAGGCATTGCGTGTTGAGTGGCACAACTCAACGCCGCGCTTAACCTCGACACCAGATCGAAGAAATGGAAATATAAATTTAAGTAAATATTTCATCTCCTCGAGTGGGGATCGAACTCACAACCAGTCAGTCGGTTTTACAGTCAAAACTTGGGCCACTGCGTTACGACTGGCCTCCACAAAGATATCGTTGGAATATAAGATTTTTATTATATTGGTTAGAATCTGTTTAGCGTATTTTTTACTAAAGACAAAGTAATGAATATAATGATAGTATGTCAATTAATCCTTGTCTGCGATAGATCTCTACTTTCAGGTAAATGCTAAATATAAAAATCTAGATATAGTAAAACATATTATAAAAAACAAACTTGAAATTTATCAAACCATCAAAACCCATTTCCTTTTTCGTCAACCGAAAGTTTAAAAGTCAATGAAGTAACTAACACAAATTTCAGCACTACCAAGTGCACCGTCTAAGGAGTTTACAAAACGGAGACACGCTCGCGGTCGTAAGACAGCTATGCATAAACAAAAACAATACTTCAAAGGATACAACGTTGAATACATTTGTAGTACACAGCCAGCAACATGTGAAACGGAATTCCAGTAAATTTTACACCAAGTAAAATTTACTGGAATTCAACTGTAGTTAGTACTCCACTGCTTAGCACTGTGGAAAGTGAAGATGTTCTTTTACATAAATTTACATAGCATGGTTGAGGCCAGTCGTGGCGCAGGGGCACAAAGTGTGATTGTAAAACCGACTGGTTGTGGATTCGATCCCCACTCGAGGAGATGAAATGGTTACTTAAATTTGTAATTCCATTTCTTCGCCCTAGTGTCTGATTTACATATCAGAGTACTGAAGCCCTTTTACTCGTACTTTTGTGACACTTGTTATAGAAATTATTTAACTATTTATATATTTCTATGCTAAATAAGTTGATATATCAAATTTTGCTTACTAAATTGACTAAGTTATACATAATTATTCTTAATAAAATTAATATATTTTTTTTAATATTTAACTCTTTCGTGGGTATCTTTTTAATGAATACTCTATAGCCAAGTATGACAAGTTCCAAATTATGTTATCTACATTATTTTTAGATGAGATAACTTACGATCAAGCTAATAAATTAAATATAGATTTGATGTTTATATTGTCAAAACAAAGTAAATCTTCTAAATTAAGTAAAGTTTAAGAGTTTACTATGTAATCGTAGCTAATCTTATTCTTTAAAGGACACTTATACGTATAATGACAATAACATTTTCTTAATCGTTTTTACGATATAATTTTAAGACTTTTAATATATTTTTATTTTTTAGGCTTCACACTGTAGCCTGCACATAGCACAGAATAGGTAAATGGAACCTGCGAACTTAGTGTTGAGACACTTCGTTCCCTATTTTCTGCTAAAATCTTATAGCAATATGCTACTTAAGTGTTAATTGAAGACGCGGAACTTAACGCCGCGATTGCTTCGTGACTAAAGCGAGGAAATGAAAATATAAAATTTTTCATTCCCCGTTTGTGAATCTAACCCACAACCGCGTTTACAGTCGCACACTTGTGTCCCAGCGCCACGACGGCCTCAATAACATATAACTAAGAAAAACATATATTTGTATTAGTAATAAATGTTATATTAGTAGTATTAGACGTTAGTGCAAACATTTTCAAACAAATTCTGAAAATTTAACCTTGTGAGCTTAACAGCTTTAGTCTATATATCAGGGGTTCCCAACCTTTTCTTGATCAAGGACCACTTTTTTATCATTCTTGGTAGCAGGGACCACTATGTAGGTACAAGTCAATCAGTCAGTGTCACAATCGTGTGGCTATATACGCGACGGTTGTGGGTCCGATTCGCAATATATCGTTCGCGGACCATATTTAGGCCTCTGCGGACCACTGGTGGTCCGCGGACCACTGGTTGGGAACCACTGCTATATATAGAGGTCGTTAACAAAGTGCTAATTAAGCTCTAAATAAGTGCGATGTGGATGTTTTATCGCTGATACAGTGTCAGCTTTATCACATTCACAAATCACCTTGCTTTTTTAGATCGGGGCTTTGAAGTTCAAAAATTGCACCACCCATTTTAATGTTTTGACATTATATAACTCTATTTATTGTATATTTTCTAAATAAAAAAAATACAATATTAATTTGTTTCATTTGCAATGCCTCAAGAATTTGGTGGAAAGTTTGAAAAAGAGTATCTTAATAACTAAACGTAACTTAGCTTCACGCTGCTGAGCCAACGGAGCACTTTTTTCTTCACTTTCACCTTCTTCTTCTCCTTCACCTTCTACTTCTCCTTTATTCTCACAGTGACATCCTCGCTAGTACCTGCCATTCTGTGTATTTCTGCATTGCCGATTCGATCAGATTATGTGACATCTATATTATGTGAATATGCGATTCGATGACATTATTATATAAACATTTGCTTTTTTTGATACTTGAATCTGATACTTTGTCATTATATATCTCTAGATTATATCACTACATTTTAAGTTTACTATGTATCTATATACCTACGTCTGTATATCTATATCTCTGTAATTCTTAGCGTTTTCAAATGCAAAACAATTTTGCCTGATGCAATTATACAAAATAGGTTTTTTTCCATATATTAAATAACGTGGAAAATCCCAAGTTTTACTTTGAATCTTTTCTGTTTGCCTCCGTAAGTACCGCCATTATACGCGTTTCGTTAAACGATGTTTTTGTTGCACGTTTTGAAGCGTTTGAGAGAAATGTGCTAATAAATCATCTTAATGGTCGTTTGTACGTTTATCCGTTGAAAATGAACGTTAATTTAACATATACGGAACGTAACTAAATAATGCACGTTATTTTATACTTTACGATTTGGCAGGATTATTTGTATGATGACGTATGGAAGAAGCTTAAGCTTAGTTTATTCATTACAATAGCTTTTTTAATATTTTAATTTTTGAGTAAAAATAATATTAGTTATACTATTAGTAAATTTATTTGATTAGAGGATAAGCCCAAAGAGCATAGCCTGAGATGGTTTAACCACGTAGCAGGCCAGCGGAAGTAATTACCTATATCTGTGCCTAGAGTTAGACCCCCCGGTACTCCCAATTGATGCAGAACATATTTGCAAATTACTTTAACATTGTTTTTTTCACTATTTAATCTTAAAATTATTTGCAAAACAAAATGATTCCAATGTGTTTTACAAATTTATCATTAATATAAGAAATTATATTTTTTTGGAATGGAAGGATTTGTCCTGTTTAAATAAATGTTATACTCGCAGATATTAATCTATCTGGAATATATGGACGCACCACCAGACTGACAAATTATCTGGAATGTCTTGTCCCTGACCACATATATAAATAACTTTAAAGTTTTGAGCTCCAATTTATTGACTTTACGTTGTAGGTATAATTGCTAAACGTGTTTTCCTTTAATTTAAACTGCACACTCGTATCATTTAAATAGTTTAAAAAAATATACAGTTTTAAGTTTTTTGTTTTTCAGATGCACTATAATATTAAAACATTTTTGAGAAATGCCACCATGTCATAAACTCATAAATCATTTACAAAACCTGTAGAAAATTCAAGATGCTCTTAGATTTCTTAATGCAGAATTTCTAAAAAACATATTTTTATAACTAGTAGCTTGTTGTGGCGCAAGGGCGAAAGGTTACGGGTTGGATTTCTATTCAAGGAAAATGTTTAATATTTTTATTTCTTCGCTTTAGTAAGGAGGCAAAGCGCAGCGTTGAGTTCCGCCACTCAACAAGAATTGCCGCTAGTATTCGGCGTAAAGTTGGCTACGAGGAATGGATGTGTGTTAACGCTAAATTCCCATTATATATACATACGAATTGACAAAATAATTTGTTTTTTTAATCATCTAATAGAATCACCGAAGTATAGTCATTTATACAGAATTCGCTTCACATATCTCTAATTATACCTACCTCGAAGATGCCGGAGGATTAGAAAAAAACAAATAATGCCTCCATTTCAACCTTAAATACCTACTTAAGAATATTTAAACATGTATGATTGATTATAGATTCTCTTTCCAGAGGGAAAAAAAACAATAAATCCTTAAAAATCATGCTGAGCTGTAAATAAGTCAGAGTAATCTCGGGCTGGGTTTCATTTTAATAGTAATTAATTACGTCGTTCGAATGTCTTCAAGTTCTCCGTTTGGGATCGTTGTCATTTTTTTCTTACAAACTTTGTTTGCTAACCGCCTCTTGACGTAGCATTTGATAATTTTATTAAGCCTCGCCACCTTTTTGACATTCTTTATTTGTGTTTCTTGTTTTGTTTAGTTTATAAGAAGATTTTATGAGTATAAACCAGTTTTAAAATAAAAATATAGGTACTACGTTTTATCTTTGTAACGAAAATAGTATTCTGAGCGTAATTCAGGAGACAAGTCTTAAGATATAGGAATGGGGATGGGGGGACTGGGAATGGGAGAATGGGTGGGAGGATAAGAACGACAAACTACGACTTCTCAAGGTCAGGAGGTGAGACCGCCTTCTAGTAGATACATTCTCTTAAAGATTTGCAGTCGCGATGACAGCATAACTTGAAAAATCGTTGAAAGTTTCTAAAAAATAATCTTATTTGAAGTGAATTTCAACATACATTGATATATTTTTTAAAATTTTTCTTATTTATGGAGAACGTGACAGGTTTTAGGTTCAACTCCCATTCGAGATAATCAAATATTTTCATTTCCTCGCTCTGGTAACAAGGCAAAGCGTGGCGTCCAGACGATCCATTAAACACCCAATGTCTTCAGAACTCAGTAGAAAATGGGGAACGGATATGTCGTAATAGGAACAGAGTGTCTTAGCACTATGTTCTTAATTCCGTTTGGTTGAAACAAACGCAAAAGGTAAAAAACCTTGCTTTGTATGGGAAACAAGATACAAAAAATGTATGTATGAATGTGCCTTTTTCAGGATTTCGGATAAAACTTAAGTGTTATATGTTACAAATGAATTTATGTTTCAGAGACACGTAGTAGCTATCCACAAAAAGTCATTTTTAAAAATGTTTATATATTTCTAAAAATTTTAAAAATGACTTTAAGTGATTTGTTTAATTTTTTCTTTCTAAATTTTCTCATTCTTTTCTTACAATAGCTACAACGAAATTAACTTTTAAAACAGAACGAAACATTATACAGTTTATTACAATAAAGTAAGATTAAAAAAACTTTCTAAATAAATATCATATAATATTTAACAATTGAAACTTTTTTAACATGATAACTCAAACCAGTAATAGTAACAAAGTACTAACTAATATTATAAATACACGAACTGTTCTTAAGTTTACACAAAGAAACAATATCCAGAAGCAATACGGGGAATGTTAATTGTTAATCACCTGAGTTTCTAGAGAATGGGTCCGCTATGCAAATACTCACTTTTCAATTATTATCTCAAAGTCGTGGCCAGTCGTGGCGCAGCGGCACGAGGTGAGACTATAAACCGACTGGTTGTGGGTTCGATCCCCACTCGAGGAGATGAAATATTTACTTAAATTTATATTTCCATTTCTTTGCTCTGGTGTCGAGGTTAAGCGCGGCGTTGAGTTCTGCCACTCAACACGCAATACCTCCAGAATTCGGCAGCAAGTGGGGAAGGGAGTGTCACTCAACACGCAATACCTCCAGAATTCGGCAGAAAGTGGGGAACGGAGTGTCTTAACACTAGGTTCCCTCTGCCTACCCTGCTGTGTGCGGAAAAATGTAAAAAAAAATATCTCAAAGTAACTCCAACTTGATCTTCGCGAGGTCAATACTTACTTCTAGCAAAAACAAACATAAAATTAGGTATAATTGATGTCTTTGAATCATACATAACGATACTTCTGACTATATTTTTTGTTGTAAATCCTTTTGAAGGGTACCAATTCATCAGTATCTGTTAACATTTAATAATATTTCTTTTCAATGTCTAACTTTTAGCATTTTGATGAAAATTTATCGATCATATTTATTCTCTGTAATTAATTGTGCTTCATCAATTGCTTAAAATTGCTTTGGTAATTAATCGTTTTTGTTTTCTTAAACCTTACAGTTCTATAACCTTGATTAGATACTACAAGATAAATATTAGTGCAACTTTAAATTTTTTTATAGAAATTGAAATTTAAATTAATAAACTTAAATTAAATACCAAAAATTCCTCCAATGGTGGAGGAACGTCCTCAACTAAAATTCTATACTACAGGCCTAAACATGTGAAATTTGAATTCACTATTAAAAATCCAATGTCAAAATAAATATCTGAAATATACACCAGAATCATTAGGTTCCAGAATTTCCAGATTTCATATTTATACCCCCATATATAATTTAGCTATATAGTAGTTAAAAGTAAAAAATATAGTAGTTATTAGGTATATTCAATATGACAAACTTACTTTTAGATAATTATAACACATTTCAATTCACGTCACGTTTCAAAAGATTATTATCTTTTGTGAATGAATGAATGAATATTCAAGCCAGTCATCCTCTGACAGTCCTTGATCCTTCAACTAGTCGTGTTAAGCCTTTAACGGTTTATTTATTTGAGCGACGGAGATGTCAACTTAGCTTGATCTGATGAACAATGGAGATTTCCTTATTTTTTATTTACTTTATATATTGTATAATATAAAAATGTTAATACGTTTTTTTTAATTTAACTATTACTGTCGGTCTTTAAAAGGCTTTTTAATTGTGTCCACTTCTAAATCTATAATATATGAATTCAAGATTTATATTTTTATAAGATTAATATATAATGTATATAATGCACAGAAAACTTTTTGGTTAACTGCCACAAATTTTTTCGTGAAGAGGGAAAAGATCTAATCCATACCCCCCTCTTCCAGGTAAAAAACCTCGTTGGTTCTCCTACAATAGCCTTTCGGATCTTTCTTGCATTGTTCTCGCTAATATTTTAGCAAAAACTTTACTACCCAAGCTAATCAAACTGAATGCCCTACAGCTTGCGCAGTCTATCTGTGTACCTTTTCTTTATACAAAGGCACGATGATTGCACCTCTCTGATCGTCTGGGACTTCCCCTGATTTTTAGGATAAATTGCACAGAAATTAGAAAAGACGCGTGGCCCACCACATTTGATCATCTTGGCAGTAACTCCATAATATGCTCCCGCTGTCTTACCATATTTCAGACTTCGTATTGCACTCTCAACTTCTTTTATAGTGATTTCGCCATCATCACATCACATCAAGATTCGGCGTATCGCTGTTACTTGAGACTGAGGCATCATAACATTCATATATCTCCTTGTAAAATTCCGGCCATCACTGCAAAACGTGTGGTTGTTCTGTTACCTATATATATTTAAATTTTATACACTTTTAAATATGCCAAAGGATTATTAGACCCATAACGTGGAATATAGAGCGAAAAAATATATAATATTTGTCATTAGTTATTCAGTCAAGTTAAAAAAAACATATTCGTTGTACTCTATGTAGCGCTGTAATAGTTATTTGGTAGTGTACATGTTTACACGTAATTTGGGGATTATATAGTAAATATTTTATTTTATTTCGTAGACTTACACTTTTACGCCTACTTATAATATCTTTTATTTTGCATTCAGTGTTTTTATCACTACTTGAAAAACAATCTACTTAAAACGTATGTATATATTTTCATTCATAGTGAGATAAGAATCACAATGCAAGAACTATCAAAAAAGTTGATTTATCATCACTAATTTGAATTAGCAAAAATTTTTAAGCTAATATTAAAAGAACAACAAAATTGCAAATAAATATTTTCAAGTAGGTACTTTAAAGTTTTATAATTATATTTGTCGATTCTAAGAACATATTTCTTATTATTTATCATTTGGAACAACATTTAGAGCAAAACTAGCGTTTTCCGCCCGTATGGACTAACACAGTTTAAAACATAGCTCGCCATCAAACATCACAAGACCGTCGTTATTTATGCAGTTATCTAATATCAGATAGAGGAGTTCAAGGTCACCGGTGCTGAAAACGTTGCATCTCCTCATCCCAGGGCTGCCCTTTGCGCTTTTATCAATAAGTAGCGTCCGCAGCGCCGCC
>DWQW01012580.1:0-10738 GCA_018249695.1 Heliconius erato demophoon | reverse complement strand
TGTTGGAAGGAAACTAGTGTGAAGTATTGTTAGTAGGTGATACATATCACTTATTGCAATTACATAGTATCTCTTTCAAAATAGTTTAGAATCATATAGACGATGTGTGTTTTTAACGTGTTTCCTTAAAAACGTTACCCGCTTCCGATTTTTAACATATATTTTTTTAAATCAGCTACAAATACACAAAAATGATTTTCCTTTTTACTTTACAAGATCAAGATCATTTGTATTATATGTACATACATATATTCTGTCTCAATCGATAATTATTTGTCGATTACTAGGGCCTCAGTATTGATAACTGGATAAATAAATAAATCAGTTTCACGCTGTATCTCGTACACTGCAGGGTAGGCAGAAAAACCTAGTGTTAAGGCACTCCGTTCCCCACTTTATGCCGAATTCTGGAGGCATTGCGTGTTGAGTGGCAGAACTCAACGCCGCGCTTGTCCTCGATAAATAACTGGATATTTTAAAGTAATTTGAACATATTATTAGGTTACTAAAAATATTTTATAACTTAACATTTATTTCATTATTTTTGCTCGTAATATTTGCCATTTTATATTTTTTTATTTTTACAATGCAAATATACTACTTACTTAAGGCGTCGATTAGCGTATTACTAAAATAAAAACAGAATAATACAATTGTAATTACTTACAAAAATTTTATGATTGATTGAAAATAACAAAAAAATTTTTTTTTTATCAGCTTCACGCTGTATCCCGCACACAGTAGGGTAGGCAGAGGGAACACACTGTTAAGACACTCCGTTCCCCACTTTCTGCCGAATTCTGGAGGCATTGGGTGTTGAGTGGCAGAACTCAACGCCGCTCTTTGCCTCGATACAAGAGCGAAGAAATGGAAATATACATTTAAATAAAGATTTCATCTCCTCGATTGGAATCGAACCCACAACCAGTCGCTTTTACAGTCGCACTTAGTGCCCCTGCGCCACAACTGGCCTCTGGAAAAAAAAAATTTCAAATACTGGTACAATCGTAGATACTTACTTACTCTACTAGGCATGCCTTTTGAAGCACAATAAATTTTCAGAATAAAAATCGAGCCGTACTCAATAAATTTTCAATCACATATTTATCAATTCAAAGTAAATTTATAATTGATCCTTATTTTAAGATGGAAACGGAGCAAAGTAGATTTAGATTCTAACTTGAAAATCTTAGTAAAGAACTACTAATTGGCTGTAGTTCTTGCATTAAATTGTAGGCTGCTACATGTTTTTAAAAAATTATATTTCTTTTTAATTACAGAAAAAAATGAACTACCTTACTTACCTTATTTTTTAAACATATACCTAGTGCTCACTATAATATATTTAATAGATATTTCTCATTTAAATAAAAAAATGTAATATTTTCTTTAGGTGGTACCTACCACCAGAAGTTATACCATATTAATAATTGATATTAAATATTACACTTTGTACTTATATTCATATAAATATTGTTATCTTTTTTTTCTTCTTTTTATATATTATTTCCGTCCACAGCTAATAGGTATATATAGCTTAGTGTCTCTTCTTACCCAGCAGACACTATGCTCTGCACTTTCAATTCGATTTCAAGACATTACGTGTTGAGTTGAAGAACTCAAACTCCTTTCATTCTCTTACCAAATCATGGAAATAGTAATAAAGTAAACATAATCATCTTCCCGAGCAAACATCGAACCCACCACTACCTCTTACAGCCAGACGCTGTAGTTAAATAAATTAAAATTTATTTAACACTTCTTCCTTTTTTTCTCTCTTCTTTGTTTTCTTCTTTCTTTTTCTCTCTTTTTTTAACGAAAACAATATCTAAATATGAATAATTGACAAACAATACAACACCTGTTGCAGGCCCACAAACGTAAGCACGCATAGTAAATAATTTAGGTCTATTAACAAATAAATCACTGGATATTTATTCAGAAGCTAAAAATATCTCAACGACTTATCTATTATAATGGTCTGTACCCGCGCTATACATTAATATTTATCTCATACAGTTGATACGAATGTATGATAATTCGTAATTATAATATTAAATTATGATATTTACTATTAAAAAAAACGTTATTTTTAGAGACAAGAGAGTTCATGGAATTATGTATATGCTTAATAACAAAATTTCTCACTTTCTGTGATAGTTACAATGTTAAACGAGGATATTATCTCTTTATCTCTTTTTTTTTAGATAAGCGTGCAGAATTTCAGAACTTTATAAGACCCATATTAGAGCGACTATGAATGTTACAAGACAGAAATATCAGGTTGGTGCTATGAAAACATTTTATTGTCATTAGGTAAATAAAAAGTTGGTAAATTTCTAAAAGTTTCTTAAATTGATTGGTAAATAGATAGATAAACACATAAAATCTCGAATCAATTTTTTTATTGCATTTATTTTCATCGGAACAAAATTTACGCGACGAATTTCGATTATACCTAAACAAAAATCAAGCAAGTTTTCTTTTCATCGCCTTAAAAAATTGTATTCTTCAATAGACTGAAGATTTTGATATTTGATTGTATGTTCTTGATGCCCCCACATGAACTTGAGAATAATCATCTGAACGAACAGAGAGACAGATAACAAAGTGATCATAAACGGTTCCCTTTTGTTTTCTTTTGAGATACGGAACCCTAAAAAAGGAGTTCATAGGATATTCCACTGTGTACAGCAGCAATATCTTACAGTTCTCGAAGATCCAAAACTGGCAGTATAGTCCTACAAATTAAAGATACTATATTGAGTGGCGATCTGACCACAGCGTCTTATTGGAAACAATCCTCTTCTTCAATCCTTTCTTCTTCTTCATGCTCTTTTTTGCTGTAGGTTATGTTCTTCTGAATGCATTTTCCTTCAAAAAGTTAAATATTCACCAGTCAAGGCCAGCTGCCTTACACGATGGTCCAATGAGACATAAATATAGACTATAGACTAGATTATATGTATATATTTTTAAGGCAAGCAAATTTTACTATAGTAATTAACGTCCTTATAAGGATATTTCTATTATATTATTATGCACGGCTCGTTAACTTTGCGAAATTTGAACAAAAAAGACAGCCATAGTACAGTTACATTCCAGAAGACGCATTCCTAATCGCTATGTTTTTGCCATTTAATTTTCTTTAACTCCAAAGCATTTTTCAAGGAAAAAAATAAATTCTAGGTAATTGTTGTTGTTGTTGTGTAAACTATAATTTTTTTAAGGTAAAAGCCTGGCATTGAGCTCCGCCACCCAATGTCTCGAAAAATTCGACAGAAAATGGGGAACGGAATGTCTTTACAGTAGGTTACCCTGCTGTATGAGCGATACAGTGAAGCGAAGCGAAGTGAAGCTGATTTAATTTATTTTTTTATTTTTAAGTTACTAAGTACCTCTTTCATTAAGTAGTGTATAAATTAAACATTGCGATAAAAGAAAATAAATATAAATCATAAGATGTATGTAACATTGGATAATAGGTATGTATAAAATTATATTAGATAAGATTTCAGAAACATCATTAAAATATCTTTAGACAATGAAACTTTATCTTCTTCTAGAAAAAAAACTATTAAATAAAGTAATTAAATGACTTTGAGTGATTATATACCTTTATTAGAAAATTATAACAATTGTAAAAATATTTGAGGCCAGTCGTGGCGCAGGGGTACAAAGTGTGACTGTAAAACCGACTGGTTGTGGGTTCGATCCCCACTCGAGCAGATGAAATATTTACTTAAATTTATATTTCCATTTCTTCGTTCTGGTGTCCAGGACAAGCGCGGCGTTGAGTTCTGCCACTCAACACGCAATGCCTCCAGATTCGGCAGAAAGTGGGGGGATACAGCTGATTTTAAAAAAAATATATATTTTTAATTTGATGTTTTTTTAGCTTTAATGTAGAAAATCGTGATTGTGGATATTAAAACTATGTTCTCAAATGCAGTGTTGACAATCAAAAATATATTGTTATTATTTAAATTAATGTGAAACGATGAGCAGGAAACTTTAAACGGACGATTAATAAATACATAATTAACAATTATAAATAACTTTTTTTTCAGCTTCACGCTGTATCCCGCACACAGCAGGTAGGCAGAGGGCCAGGGTAGTGTTAAGACACTCCGTTCCCCACTTTCTGCCGAATTCTGGAGGCATTGCGTGTTGAGTGGCAGAATTCAACGCCGCTCTTTGCCTCGACACCACAGCGAAGAAATAGAAATATAAATTTAAGTAAATATTTCATCTCCTCGAGTGGGGGTCAAACCCACAACCAGTCGGTTTTACAGTCGCACTTTGTGCCGCTGCACCACCACTGGCCTTTAACTTTCCTGTACATTTTATCTTATTTTACTCTTTTTCTCTTTTTTTTTTAAATGGTCTGATTTTGCATTGAGTGGCCCAAAATAATCTGCTAGTGTCACTTATAGTAGAGAAAACGCGACTGATATGAATTGCTTTACTCTTACATATTTACTCTCGAATGTCCGGAAGTGAGAACGTCATTGCTATACAAAAATCTACTTTCTAAATATTATTATGATAACGAAAAATATCTCTGATTATGACAGAGATATATCTAAATACTAATGTGCAGCTGAAATGATTGATTAAAATATCTAAATATAAATTTTCTTAAAAGAGCACAATATTTTCAATTAGGTTCTCAAGTCTTTCAATATTATAAAATATATATATTTAAAAAAAATCATAATAACATTTGGACAATGATCAACCAGGCCGCTAGTTTACGTATTATAATATAAAAAATAATTTAATATTGTATAATAAATTATGAACAATATTTTAATGGAAGGAGGCACTTTTAACTGAAATTAATTTAAATAAAATGTAAAAAATTCACAAAATATTATTAAATATTGCATGGAAACTTTAATGAGAGATATCTTCTTGAATATATACTGATGTTTTTACTGAATAATTACTATTTACTGTTTTTGTCATATCACGTTACGTAACAATTAGCTGCAAATTTAGTAATTCATGAATAGATATAAAAACTGTTTGTAATTTTTTTTCATTAAAAATTACAGATAAAATAAAACTCTTTGAACTATAACCCGCATATGTGTATTTAGCAGAATGGGCAGAGGGAACCTTGTATTAACCATTCTCCCATTCCCTCCCTCCCTTTCGCCGGAACTCAAAACCGTACTTTGTTTTATTACCAGAGCGAAAACATGAAAATATTAATAAATAGTAATTAATTTTCCCGAATATGAATCGAACCCACAAACGTATAGCTTACAATGTCACCCGTGAACCACTGCACCACGAAGCCTTCAACTCATTATCTCACCATTTAGTTATATATTATGAGCTGGTAGCTAGATTTTACATACAGCTTCCCCCGCTAGGTCAAATCGAAAAAAAAAACGAGTTGTATACTATACATGATTAAGACTTAAGTGACAGCTTTAAGTCTCACCTCTGGTATTAACGGGATATAATAAAGCTTAATAAAGCTTTTTTGATTAATATATTAACCAATACAAAAATATTTAATGTTAGTTATTTCATTCACCGAGATCAGATTCAGTTAGCCAGTAGTTCAAGAACTAGCAACATCAGGATATTAGCGCCTTCATCCAAACCAAGATTTTAGTTTTATAATATTAATATAATTTGGATCTTTTTCTTATTTAATTGTCAAATAATATAAAGTGAGTGTTTTAGGGCGTATAGGTATACTCGCAACATAATGTAAAAAAAATATTTTAAGGAAGTTGTTATTTTTTATAACAACAGCTTCACACAGCAGGTGGGCAGAGGGAACCTAGTGTTATGATACTCCGTTCCCGACTTTCCACTGAATTCTAGAAACATTAGGTGTTGAGTGGCAAAAGAAAGGAAAATATAAATTTAAAATCCTATTGCCTCGAGTGGAGATCGAACCCACGGCCAGTCGCATTTACAGTCACTTGTGCCCTTGCACCACGACTGGCCTCTAATATATATTTTTTATAACAATTAAGTAATTTCATATAAGACACGAGTAGACCAGTTCAACATTATTGGACTCTACATATTAAAATCTTTTTGCAAGGTATGTCTCTTCCATTCAACCAATCAACAATACTGTATGTATCTTAATAATTTTTTTATTTTAAAAAATACATATCATATATACAGATGTATCGATTTCATATTCTTAAAAT
This sequence comes from Heliconius erato demophoon, assembly GCA_018249695.1. Classification (NCBI taxonomy): domain Eukaryota; kingdom Metazoa; phylum Arthropoda; class Insecta; order Lepidoptera; family Nymphalidae; genus Heliconius; species Heliconius erato. Next base: position 4,553 of record DWQW01012580.1, on the reverse strand, counting down.
TAAAAGAGATTATTATGATAATAGATTATTATTATCATTTAGTTTTACATATATATTTGTCATATTAGATAAATAAAAATATTAAAAGATTTTGTTGACGTTTCATATGTCAAAAAAACCTTAAAGCCGTTAACTAACTTTTTGTTACTAGCGACTTAAACGTGGCTTCGCTAGTTAAAATTATTGCTATATAATAATCACATTATATAAAATCTTTAGATAAATTGTAGCCTGTTTTGTTCTGATGTACTTATAAACTTTATTGCTGTTAAAGTTTAATCTAAATTCGTACAGTAGTTTTTCATTTAAACTTTCATATTTATAATATTAGTAGGAAGGAGGATGTATCTTAATTACAAAATAATACAAAAACATATATATATATATATATTATTTTGTGTCGATAATATTATTCAAATGTAATCTAATATATATAATAATATTCAGAGAAAAAAAAACTCTCAAAAATGGTTTGTGGCATCATCATTCATAACTTAGACGTATAAAGAAAAAAAGGTGGAAAAAAAAAATTAAGCGATTATTTTGAGGATGTGTCGTGTTTTTGCGTGTTGCGCATGAGTGCCGGCGCGGAGACGGCGCCTCGGCATTTGTCTCGGATTTCAAAGGATACTCCGCGATCGGGCCCTACTATGTTTGTTCGTTTACAACGTGACAAAATAGTGAGATAGAGATTCAGAAAAAAGTTTAGGTATATATATTGTGTAATCACACATCCTAGCAAAATAAGGTTCTAATTATATTAACTTCCTGTTAAAATTGAAATAATAGTTATAAAATCAATAAAAGATTATTCTGATCTTGTTAATCCAGATTGATCGATTTATGAATTCACTGAACTAAAGTAATGTAGGTATAGTTTTTAAATATAACAATTAATTTACTAGAATATAATGTTTTAAAACTAGCGTGATATCCCTATATATAGCAATTAAATTATAAGTCGACCCTGTGTTTACTGGAGCAATTTCTTCAAATTTACTAGACATAAATATATATGTGAAATAATCAATTAATCAGCTGTATCCCGTACACAGCAGGGTAGACAGAGGCAACCAGAGGTAGATAGACACTCCGTTCCCCACTTTCCGCTGATTTTATCGAGGCATTGCGTGTTGAGTGGAACCCACAACCATCGCGTTACAGTCACAATCTCATGTCCAAGCACCACGACGGCCTCTAATATATAAATATTTTTTGAACATTATTATATACATATACGCAACAAAACCCTGTTCCCTGTGCTAACTCCGCTATGCGGGAAAAACCACGAAGCAATACAATATATGTAAATATACATATATTACCTATTTACGATTGATACTATCGTGCTGTGCACAATTACGAACTGCATAGTTGTATGACCGACGTCCAGTCGGGTATATATATTTTTTTTCTATTCTCTAATACAGTACAGACATTTTTCAGTCCAATCGTGATATCACTAAAAGGGTTCATTAAATAAAGAAGTATCTTTTCATAAAGTAATTTGTTATTTCTGTAAAGAATTCTTCAAAAAAAAGTAAAATATGGTGAAAAATTAAAAATTATAACCATAATACAATAATTTATTTAATTTCTTATCATTTTTAAAGTATCGAAAAAACATAGTGACGGTGTACTATAGTCGAAACGTATCTCAATGTCATTTGCTCCAACCATGTAGTGGGTGTTACATGTCAAAATTTATGATACATTCGTTGTTAGTAGAAAAAATGTGCCATTAAGGAGTCTAAACGGTAAACTGAAGATTTAGTTTCTTTCCAAAGAAGCTGTGACATATGGAGAACCAAGAGAATACAAATCTAAATCTTATTATCTTAATCGTAAGGTACATAATACTAAGTCGAGCCGTTATTCATAGTACGTTTTTGATAAATTGCAATTGGAAGTTACTTTTTTCAAAATCCTCGTTTGGTTTTAAATTATTTTAAACACGAGCTCAATGTTATATTCCTCTGTGTTTAGTGCTAGTTTTGTTTGTAATTTAATTAAAAGATCTAAGTCTCTTATTGGATTATGGATCAAGATAGTCTTTGCATATCATTGTCATCCGCAATATTTAAACATACTATAAGATGTGAAATAGAAAATCACTTTTTATTCGTCCCCGTAGGAGTTTCGGGAACATTTCTCTTAGTGATTTCTACTACACTCTCTAGTCTACCAAAATCATTTGAATACTCAAACATTGAAAAACACCATATTGAAAAACTTTTGCTAAGGCGTTATTTCATTGTTCCTTACAGTTTAGTGAAGCTAAATTTCTTAGGATGTTATGGTTCTTCATTAGATATTCGAGGCCCTCAATTTTCATATGTCAATAAAGACGCTTACCAGCTTACAGAATCCAATTTCTATAGTCCCTGCCCAGGCCTGATACAAGAAAAAGAAGATAATTTCATTCATTTCATTATCAGCGTGTCAAACACAGATTTTGTTAAATATGATGCACATATTTGTCACCAAAAGTACAATTTTCGTCGAAAAAAAAGCGTCACAAAAACATTGAAGTTTTTGCAAGAGATAGCTGAATCAGTGGAAACCTAAACAATTTAGAAACAAAAACAGTTTTTTGTTGAAATAAAAGAAACTATCGAAGTTCTATAAAAATATAAGAGTCGTCAAAAATATATTCTATAAAAATTACATGATCATATTGAATTTATTATATTTATTATTTATTTATATATTATTTAATTTATTTTTTCTTATTATTTCTATTGTTAAATGACTTCCAACAGACATGACTCAGATCTTGAATCAAAACTCAAATTTCACAAACAATATACGATAGAAACACAATCGTATAGAATTAGGATTAAATAGAAAAGTTCAAGACAGTCATAGTAAAATTTTAAATTTGGCAAGACGAGAAAGATCGAATGATGCAATCTCCTTAGAAATACAAAACAAAAAAAAATAGTCTAAGAATTTTTTTTTTTGTTTTTTCTGATCGGACTCTAGCTTTTTAAAAATTCTATCCTAATACGTTCCAAATGGACCACCCAGATTAAAGTAATCTAGTAAGAAGGGGTAAGCCACCGAAAAGACGCCATTCCATATTATTAGAATACCTCCGTGAAGTAGTTAGTATTTCAGTAGCAAGAGCACGGAGAAACATAACAACCAACCAACGAATAGTTACACTTTGTGAAAGAAGACTTCCACATAAAAGCTACTCAATTTTCTTCTTGGCTCCTGCTTCTGACGGACATTTGAGAGTATAAAATGCATATTTTCCTATTCTCTAGAAGCCCTAAGCGAGGTTCACCGATGGAACTAACAGTTCCATGGTAACTGGTAACCCTTGAAATCAAAATTTTTAAGTAAAAAAAAAATACTTTGATCGAATCTTTAGTACTGGACGTGTCTCCTCCTCCATCTTCTCCGATAAAATTGGGAATGTATTTATTTATTTTTATCCATCCCGAAGAGTAGTTTCAAACAATTACAGTAAGATCTGTTGAATGTAAATTGATCAAAGTATTATATACGAGAGCTACTGCTACCATAGACAAACCTTCGACGTCATGGGGATGAATCGCTCAATCAACAAACCAACACTTTAACTCTTTCATTATTGATAAGGAATGCGTTTCATACATATCCGCCGACCGAAACCAGGGTGAGTTAGCATTTACTTACTACTGTGGCACATGTATTAGGCGGAAGCGATTATTTACTAAGTTATTTAAATATTACTAAATTGAATACTAATTCATTTTATAGTATGCCATTTAAGTTTAAAAAGAAATTGAAATACAGTTTAAAAAAAAATTAAATACAGTTATTAGCTACTACGTTATCGTCGTTGAGTCGTTTATTTTACAAAATAGCAGTTACAATACATTAACTTGATGCCTACATAAATATATACTTATTTTATCAACAAATATATAATTTTTTTATATATAATAGGTACATAAGCAGGATATATTCATAAAACATACAGCAAATTATAAATTAAAACAGGAAATAAACTTAGAAAATACTATTACAGATAATATAACAACATACAATCACACAACAGCTCCACACTTGGAACGCTACCCGGGAGCAATAAAAACGTTAAACTCACTGGCAATCATCAATAACGATTATCATTAATCTGGCAGAGGATGAACGCGTACGGGAAGTAGGTACGCCGTCCTATTCACGTCTTACTCGCGCGGTGTCGTCATCTGAATTATATTGTCAGAAATAGTGTTAAGCAATATCATAATATATATATATATATATATGTATATATATATATATATATATATATATATATATATATATATATATATATATATATATATATATATATATATATATATATATATATATATATATATATTATGATATTGCTTAACACTATTTCTGACAATATAATTCACTACTAAGTTATTACTAAGTAAAGTAATTACTAAGTTATTTAAATATTACTAAATTGAATACTAATTCATTTTATAGTATGCCATTTAAGTTTAAAAAGAAATTGAAATACAGTTTAAAAAAAAATTAAATACAGTTATTAGCTACTACGTTAT
>DWQW01012579.1:0-10738 GCA_018249695.1 Heliconius erato demophoon | reverse complement strand
TAATATGATTACGTTTACTTATAAATTTTTTCATTCAAATTAGATATTTTCAAAAACAATTTCATAAATATATCTAATAAGCATTCGTATAGTTCAAGCGGGCGAAGCCGCGTCCGGGTCCGCTAGTCTTTTATATTTTGAACGATAGCTACAGATAACCTTGGACAACAAAGTTGTTATGAAAAAGGTTAAACGATAGAGTGACAAGTTGAGCATTTTTTGTTAGTTATAGCAATATTTATTAGTTCTTAAGAGTGGTGGCGTTGAGTTCCGCCACTAAACCTGCAATATCTTAAAAAGATTGTGAAGAGTGGTAAATTGTAGATAATGTTATTTGCACTAAGTCTGCCTCTGTTATGCGAGAACGAGAAGCTGCATTTTCTTTGAGAATGTGATACTAGCATTACTAGCATTAAGAAAAACAGAACTACTATTTTAGTACGTTTTGTTTTTTATTTATACTGTAAAACGTCGCTGGTTTAGTACCAACCATAGAAGTGATCTACCAAGCGTCTCCCAACAAGAATGTGAAAAATGCAATTACTTGATCGTACATCCCATTTCTTAGCCGTTCTCGGAATCATCACTCGTAAACATCTTTCTAATGCGCTCTAATAATTAAGTATTAGATTTTCTTATTTAAATACTCATTATATACTCTATCTTTTCGAGTGGAGATACGTCAGGAATGCTTCTTAATTAAAGTGTACGTACGTTTATTTAGGTAGAAAGTTACATAATGGGTAAAAATTATACGAGATTTATTATAAATTATGTATATTAAATGCTTAAAAGAGTAGTAGTTTTAATAAAAAAAGTGAATCAACAAAAAGTAGGTGTTTACGTTTGGATATTATATTCTAATTAAGTCGAGCTTCTTATCTATCGAAGCAAAAAAATATAAAGGAAAATATCATAATAAAATTAACTTATTATGTAACAGTTATGGCGTAAATGACCTGCCTAACACGATGCCTGCGGGTTTGAATTCCACTTAGAGCAAAGTTCATAGTTATATATTATATAGATACATATGTGTTTTCCGTGGTTGGTTAGCTGAAAAAGATAAAATAAAAGAATAGCGCTCGCTTTCGGCCATCTAGTACGTTTTGGCCATCTTGTACCTATCTATATAAAAAGTCAAAGATGTGCAAACAGACAACGTGCATTACACGTGCACGAACGTAAAGAAACTATTAATAATGTTTTTTTTTTCGGATCTATACAATTATCTCATAATGAGTCTATAACTGCTACCACAACGCAATCCAGTTGAGTCGTAGCGTAGTCGTGGAACAAGGCCTGCGCACGCGCAGCTCGCACGTTGAACGCACATATTAATGACAGTTGTTATAAAATTCATTAAGCAGAGTCAACGCACTCACACTCTTCTAACTTATGTCTTTGGACAGTTCATTATCCTGACTTTTTTATATACCTCGCGTGCTTTGCGCACAATAGTAGAAGGAAATTGCTTGCTATCTATTGCATTAGTAGTCTATTTCTGCGTGTGAAAAATTTTACTTTTTTTTTTGTTTGACGGTGATCATGTTCATTACTGATAATTATTGGATTTATTAAAAAAATATGACATTTTAATTGTTGAAGATTAACAAATTGTTTATAGTTAAAATTTTAAAGATTTACAACATTTTTTTGAATTTCTACTATATAGAAGAATGCCTGTCAATATAATGTTTATGTTCATGAATTGGATTTGGACTAACCCTGTAAAACTTTACTCGGTATTTCACTTTCAGTCCCAACGTATAACATTTTTATATTTGCTGAAATTACCACGGATTTTTATCTCTTAAACAGATCAGGGAAACGGAAATGGTTTGATTTAATTTTCATTTTTTTAATTGACATTCGAAATTAAAATTAATTAATTGCGTTTGCCACGATCCAACTAACACGGAATCTTGAGCCAGCCATTATTTGAATAAAGAAATTTAACACATCATACTAAATTATAATCTATTAATTAATGTTAGAAAGGTAATAAAAATTGCCAAAGTACTCTCTTGGAACTATCTTGACTTTCTTTGATGCTTGTAATGAATAAGCTCTAACACACTCACAAATGCTAGGATATGCGATTTTCCTACAGCAACGTACCTTTTGACACGGATTTGCCTCCCTCAGTGGCCGAGATTCTTTCTTAGCGCATTCTAAGGAGCTTCTTTGTATCACTTTGCATAACCGTCTAGTGTGTTTTCAGATATGTATACGTTGTTCATTTATTACGTTAAATTATTCCGCACACAGTAGGGTAGACATAGGGAACCTAAAGTGTTAAGACGCTCCGTTCCCCACTTTCCGCCCAATTTTCGAGTTTTAGAACTCAACGGTACGCTTTATTTTGTTACTCTGGTAACAGAACGAGGAAATGTAAATAATTTATTGTCTCGAGTGGGAATCAAACTCAAATCCGTTGCGATTACAGTCTCATTCAGACACTATGCTTACTATTTGGGTAATTGACAAGTTTAATTAAGAAATTTCTAAATACAGATTTTTATAGGATTTTTTATTATTTTATTAAATTGTTTTTTCACACATTTCAAATTAAAACTATAATAAAATTTCATATAAACGTTATGAAATTGTTTTTATGGAATTTTAACAAGCTTACTTCTAATAAACGTATACGGTTATATAATAGTTGTTGATTTTTATTTTATGTCTTTTAGGCGTGCACGTTGACCATTACTTACGTCGTATTATATAATAATAAGGGGTATTGCACATTCATTAATATTGTTCAAAAACAACATTGTAAACACACTAAATTACCTTTAAATTTAAGTGAATTTCTTTTAAATTCACTTAAATATTAGAAATTTTATAAGGAAAATATTATCCCACAAATGGAAATCTAACCTAAAACCACACCACCAACCACATACTAACTGCAATTAACAAGCTAAACGACGATATCTTCAAATGCTGTAAATAAAATACACAACTTCTAAGAACTTATTCTTAGTGAACTTGCGTGTGGACTAAAGAAAGGCCACGGCCTGATAACCCCTAATAAGCCGCGATGCTCCGTTTACTCAGAAAACTGGCAAAGCAACCCGTCAGAGCTAACTGTGACTCAGAAAAAAAACTGACTGAGTAATTAATCTGTAATTGCTGAAGCCTTGTACCATAAAATGTTAGCATTCTCGCGTGTCGCTATCCTACATGGCTGTTGTCTTTATATGAGAGATCAACTTTTTTACCCACGCATAATATAAAATTAGGAGAAAGAATCTAGTGACTCAACACTTTGTTCTGTACTTTTTGCTAAATGTAAAGAAATTAGCTCGATATTATTATTATTTTCTGTTTACGCTGTGTCCCGCATATAGCAGGGTATACAGTGGGAGCCTAATGTTAAGACACTCCGCTCTCCACTTTCATACGCTTGTGCCCCTACGCCAAAATATAAAATTATATAGTATGTGACACTAGCTATTTAGTTTATTTGATGTATATATGTATATACTAAATAAATATTTTATTGTTACAGCAAACCCTGGAGCCGGGTGTGGTCAATCTCGAGAGTCTGGAAGCGAAGGTGAGATAACGTCATGTCATGCAGCTTTTAAACAATGCTTTAATAATTTGAAATTAATAAATGTAAAACCTATAATGGATTTATAAAATTGTTGCCTGCGAGTAATCGACGACGATAACGCGAGAATGCTGTAGTGTAGTGATACTACACGCGAGACACTACAGAATTCTCGTGTGTCATTATTTTTTCATTACAAAATTTGCGAAAATTATTTATAAATGTTCAAACCTGCGTAGAAATATAAGTATGTATGGAAGCTGAAACCGTAATCTCTATCATTTTAGGAAACCCTTCGCAATGTTAGTTATAAAATTATATCTAGCTTTACCTGTTTCTTAATAAACAAAATAATAACCTACGACATAACTGGGGGCCATAGATATTGCAAGTATATACAGCTATTCACTATTACAACATAATTTGTCTTCGAAAGCACTTGTAAAAACAAATTATATTCATTTATGAAATACGTCTATATAAATAGACAAAACACATTTCTTTTTTGTTATTGATTAAAAAGATTTATATATGTTATTAATTTTATTTGATGCCATCTTTAGACATTAGCTATCCTACTTACTTTAAAAAATCTTTAGTATTGATGTAAGTTAAGCCATAGTTTTGTTTCATAAGCTATTTTTTTATGGAACACAATATTTAGTCTTAATCTTGAATAAAAAAATATAAATGTTGTATACTAAATAAATTAATTTATAGAATCGAGCCATTAGTCAAATAAATAGCCATTAGAAAAATAACCTATTATTATATTAAGATAAGTTATATAATTAATAATATATTACTACTTATTCCAGCAGTTCCCGCGTTAATGCGCACAAAATGGCGGCGCAATTAGCGCACAGATAAAATCACAAGATTGTACATGATCGCATCGTTAACTGCCATACCGCGCGATGTTTGTAAACATTTATAAATTAGGGCCCGTATTTATAAATCGCTTTCAAAACTGAGATCGATCTTGAGATGCCGTTTTCATTCACAATATATAATTTATGAATATAAACCACATCTCAGACTTGAGAGCGGTTTTCAAATACGGGCCTAGTAAATAAAATATCAATGCTACTCGAGACTCGTGAAATCTTTATTTTATTTGACTAGATCATTAACGAAAAAAAAACGATGTATATTATTAACTACATACGAAATAAATCCTATAATTTTGTGATAAATAATAAAACCAGTACTATTAAAAGCTTATTTAAAAATAGTGTAATTAGCCACCACCTCTTGGAATGCGTCTGATCCAATCGCTCTAGCAATATTTTTTAACGAATCTTTAACGTTGTCACTACTGTACTTTTGATTTATGTCTACTTTATTACGTTAAATTATAATCACATCCAATCTAGATGAAATTTAAAGATCTCTTCCTTCGCATATAACGTAAAGTGAGCATAAATTAATGAAACAGATAAAATACAAACATTTCCCGGAGTAATTCGTGCGAAAACAAATAAACTTGGTAAAGAACAATGTATGGGAATGTTGCTATGAATACGTAGTGATGCCGAGATGCTCGCGATACGGCAGTATCTCGTGGCTTCGCTTAACACGATGTAATTTGCCGTTTATCAGACTTATTCATTAAATGTAATTTAAAACACAGATATCTTATGATGTAATTCTGATTAAAATAATCAGGGTAGGCAGACAGAATCCAGTAATAAATCACTCCCTTCTCTATTTTTATGGTTCCGTGCCATTTAAGAAAAAAGAAACCCTTAAAAGAACACTTTGTTGTCCATCTGTCTGTCGATTCTGTCTGCCTGTCAAGAGCCTTTATCTCAGGGCCGCAGAGAGATATCGAGTTGAAATTTCAACCATATACTCAGATCTACGGTCCCTCGATTTCCCGAAAAAAAATCTAACCTAAACTAGAATTTAAAGCTTGAATTTTAGAAAAATCTCGAGACCTCCAATTATTGTACGAAATCCTCGGTGGGCGAGCCCAACTCGCGCTCGTTTGGTTTTTTTTTATTTATGCAGATATACTCGTATCGTTTTTCAGTAGGAAGCAGAGGCAACTTACCGATTCGGACTGGAATATATATATTTTTTTATATAAGCATTCCTTCCAATATTAATATAATAGATTTTTTTTAACTATTAATATAGACTTAATAATGACCCTAGTAGATGTGATACACAAGTATATAATCTATTATATTAACGCTTGGTATTGATAAAAATAGAAAAATTATCTCAAATGACAAAACTACTCTCAACAATCTTAATTATTTTCTTAAATATACTAACAGTACCAAATCACGCCAGTTCTCTGCTATATTCATAATTCTTTATGTGATAATTATCAAGATATTTGTCAACTCACGTATGTTAGGTAAAATCCTTTATAAATGGTTTTTAAAAAGATTTTCCTTTCCTCGAATCAGTGATGGATCTCACGTTTACAGAGCCATTAACGAGTTAACACCTCGTAAACTATAAGCAAACATGAAATTGAACTGTTAAGTTTAAAAAATGCTAATCAGTTGTACATAGGAGGAATAACAAAAATGGTAAACTGGTCGACCATAAAATATTTTATCCATTTTTACTTTTTTCCCTTCACGCTGTATCCCGCACATAGCAATGCGCGGGATACAGCGTACTAGAGTAGTAGCGTAGGCAGAGGGAACATGGGAACATAGTGTTAATACACCATTCCCATTAGGACACTTTTGTTTCCCAATTCCGCCGAATTCCGTGGTGTTGCGTGTTAAGTGGTGGAACTCAACACCGCGCTTTGCCTCCTTACCAGAGCGAGGAAATGAAAATATTAAAAATTTACTCTCCCGAATGGGAGTCGATCCAATGACCGTCGCCTGTATTGGAACTATACGCTTGTGCCCCTGCGCCACGAATGCCACATTCATTCAAATTCTTATCTTGAATTTAATTTAAGTACTATCTTAAAAGATTTCTATTTTAATAAAAGGTCCATATTATGCATATATCAAAGGAATAAACAGAAATGGCCATCTCGATAATCTCGCGAAGCCTAAGCCAGTGTGCTTGTAGATGCTATCTGAAGAGATTCCAAGGCGATCAGAAATCTGCATAAATATCACTTGCCGCTGTCGTTTCCGCGATACGTTCAAAGTGAAGAATGTTTGATGTGAGCTATATATTCAGACATGGAGCTGGTTTGTACTCTTTATAATACAATGTAAGAAGTGAATGTACTATATGTATGTTTGTTTGTCTTCTTATGTCTTGTTAATGGTAATACGATTTTAGCTTGTAACAAATATAACATTTTTAGTATTATTTTCAGTACTATTACACACTAAGGTAAGCTGAGCGGTGAGATTTCGAATGTCTTTTCTAAAAATTTCAACTATATTTTTTTTGTAGGGACTATTGTATATTATAAGAATTCACCGTCAATAAGTACATAATTTTTCATATACGTGACATAATTTTTAATTAGTGCTTGTATTAGAAATTCAAAGGAACGTAAATATGTTTGTTGTTTCAAATTTATATTAATTATTTAGAAAGAAATATACTATAAGATGGGAAAGCTAATCTCGAGTTGAACACAAAAATAAAATACTATTTAAATTATCACATATATTCTAAGGAAGGTAAATACTTAGTTTATCCTACGTTATTAGGTATTTACATAAAAATGTGCCTTTTCTGTCGTTTCCTCGGCGTCTTGCCGTAAAAAATTTATCATACTCGTCAGCAATGACGATTCTTGGACCATGCCGTTTTATAGCCTAAACTAAAATAAGTTATATTTTAGCATATAAATACTCTTCTGAGTTTATATATTAAGAGTTAATATGATTTTGTACATATAGAGAGTAGATACATATTGCTGGAACACTGACGTTTTAAATTTTTTTGTAATTTATTTATTTTTTATTTCTAATATACAGAGTGTTTTTATCAGCACAACTTTAAATGAAACAACAGTTTTAACTGCTCTTTAAAAGCCTAATACAATTTTTTTTTCTCAAAAATGAAAAAGATTTTTCAAACAAAATAAATAATAAAATTATCGTTGTAAAGTTTACAACGTAACGCATTTGTCAAGAACGACGCATGCAGACAAACCTATCAAATCTATTCCGAAATCGAGTCGTAGGTATTGGCGGCAAAGTTCAAAGTTGTTTAACCTTTAATTGTATTTTTGTAATACTAGTAATTGCGTCACACAAAATACAGGTATGGACGTGAAATTAAAAAAAAATCCTATGTCTTAACTGTTGAGTTATCTTGATTAATTTCTTTAGGTATGGGCTTAAAAAATTTTACCCTATATGCTGTTGCCGTAAAAGGAGCGCTGACGCTTTCACCCTGTATATTGTTATTATACATATACAGGCTATTTAAATTAAGTTTTTTTTTTGTTTTACCTAATGAAGATCTGTATACAAATTTCTAATAATAACTTATTTATTTTTTTCATAAATCAATTTTGTCAAAACTACTTAAAATTTACAATTGTCAATCTACAATATAATTATTATAATATTTAATTAAAATATTTTCAATTGTCAATCTACTTGTATGTTTTTTAGGGTCTAGAATTTAGTGTTAACCACTCCGTTCCCCATTTTCCATTGAAGTTTTTAGGCATAGTTGATGTTGATGATGGAGCCCAACGCGAGCTTTGCCGCGACACCAGAGAAAAAAAATATTTAATTTCTTCGAGTGTTAACCGAACCCACAACCTAACGCATCTACAATCACTTAATTTTTTTATTTTCACAATTATTAATATTTTATTATGTTTTTAGTCAACATTAAAACATAACGTAAATTGTAAATTAATAAGAACTGATAAATATAATGCCTACTTATGTACCTCTGGGCTGCAGTTAAAAATTAGACAAAAATAAACATATTAACTGCTCTAAAAAAATAAATAGAAATGAAGACAATATCAGACTTTTAAAAGTGCGTCACTAAGATTACAAGTCACAAAGCTGCTAACCCCAAGGCTAAGCGCGGTCGAGTAGAACGCGCAGGAAACAGTAATGACTTCCTTCACCGACATGCCATATAATATCCTAATTAAGTATTATTGCAAATAGAAGCATTTGCGTTTACATTTTACGTAAATATTTTATTTATGACTAGGTTTTGTCTACAGCTTTATATGCAAGTGGTAATATCCAACTTGTGTATGGGAGAGGTACAAACAGTAGGTTACATAGAAACGATTAATCCTCTTAGCTCCTTGATATATTAACTACCCAAAACATATTTCCTTTCAATTTAAATCAGTATTTCCTGACATTAGCGCGTTGAACCAAACACTTTTCAGCTTTGTAATGTTAGTATAGAAAAAAAATAATTATTTGAGCTCGTGCACTCATTTTGTACGAAATGAGCAAGAAACATAAGTTTGTAATGGTTTTTTTTCTGCAATATAAAATTACTAGACATCGGATTATACGCACTATAAAAATGCTATATTTTAGCACTTTGCACTAAAAACGGCGAAATACTCGTATGCACAAAATATGCGCAATCAAAAAAACATTTATTATTAAAATTTACGTTCATTTTCACATTATATTTAAATTAGAATATATATTAATATTAGAATAACACAATAACATATAATAAACGATAAATTGTAAGAACTATATTTATTTATTATAATTCTAGTGACAATAAGCAACAATATAATTTTTCAGGTTTTCTGCAGGTAACTTGTGACGTTTGTCACTTAATAGAATCATCAAAATAATTTAAATTATCATCATCAGACTATATTAAAGATTGAAAATGACTTTCTACGACAACTGACATTTCCGGACAGAATTTGAAATTTGGCGCCATTTTTGCAGTCAGAGTTTGTCCGATGCCGTTGATAAATGCATCAATTTTCTTTATTACCCGGGATTTTTTTACAAAACTGCATTTAATTTCAGTAGTAACGTGTAAATCATATGGAGGCAGAGAAACGAAGAAATCGGGACGAACGTTTAAAGTTAAAGGGAGGTGACAGTGAATTTTTTATAGCAGTAACGTTAATTTATATAGCAGTTATGAATTTAAAACACACTTGTTTATTTAATTAAGATAATATATGTACACTGAATATCAAATTACAAAAAGTAAAAAAAAATAAAAGTGTAGAGTAAGTAACTAATTTTATATAATGTTTGCTAGTGACGTGTAGAATAAAGTATATTCGCGGATGCGGATCCGAATACGCATAATTACTGTCAAGATACGCAAATACGGATACTAATATCTTACTCGATATGGGTGCGTAATCGTGATAATCAATCAAAAATTATCTGAATTGGATTGAACAATTTTCCGTTGCTCTACCTTAATTCAGGATCGTTTATATTTCCATTTCTTCGCTCTGGTGTCGAGGTTAAGCGCGGCATTGAGTTCTGCCACTCAAGACGCACGCATGTATATAGGTAGCTAATTTAATTGATTTTAATAAAATTTATACATGTTCATACCTAAAAGTAATCTAAAGAATGTTGAATGTATATTTTATAATTAATATCGTAAATAGTTCGCCAAAAAAGGCACCGATATGAATACGGAGACAAATCTTTCTTCACTTTCGGATACTCGCTTAATACGGATGTCCAACACACACTAATAAGTATATCAATTGCTTTAAAAGAATTTTTGTAACTCTATTACTGATTTCTTAATTTTCCTTATATAATTCTTAACTTAACACTGTACCCTGAATTTACCAGGGTAGTCAAAGGGTACATTCTTCCAAGGCAATGCGTGTTGAGTGGCGGAACTCCCAACATCAACAAGATTAAACATAAATGTTTTGCACTTTATTACAAATTAATAATATACTTAATATTATAATTATTTAATTAATATTCTAATATTATAACTGTAAAAAAACTATAAATTTAATAAAATAGATTAGCTGTTTTAAAACTTAAATAGAATGCGGAACGTTCATTTTATGGAGACTCATTAATTTAACAAGTATATGATTTATTGAAGACGTTCTATAAATTAAATTTTTATTTTTAAGCTTTGTTAAATTATGGCACAAGCTCTGAAATCTATTCCTGGATTTTATAAGTATTCCTATTACTGATTATGAAATACAAATTTTAATATTATTTTTATGTATAGTAGCGCAGTGGCATAACGTCTGACCGTTACCGAGATTGTTGAGTTGTG
>DWQW01012578.1:0-10738 GCA_018249695.1 Heliconius erato demophoon | reverse complement strand
CTCGACACCAGAGCGAAGAAATGGAAATATAAATTTAAGTAAATATTTCATCTCCTCGAGTGGGGATCGAACCCACAACCAGTCGGTTTTGCAGTCACACTTCGTGCCGCTGCGCCACGACCGGCCTTATTTATTATAATTTTGTTATTTTATTTTATTATTTTATTCATTTACTTTTTTTCTGCTCTCTCAGTCCTTTTCACCCGATTATTTATTGGTGGAAATACAAGTATGCAGATTATCTCTGGAGAGTTCAACGTAGTCCTTAATAAGTCAGTTCCGCTCGTAGTTGAAAGCGGGCATAACGCCGCATTTTCTCTAAGAAGAGGCGTAAATAAAATATTTTTTTAAACATTTTTAAAGTGTTATTCCACACTTAGGAAAGAAAAATATTTATTTTAGAAAACGTTTTATAACTTATTTTAGAAAAAAAAAATTATACGTTTTCTAAAATAAGTAAAATATTTTTTATCTATTTATTCTCTCTCGAAGAAATGAAATATATAATATTTTAGATTCTTCGCTTTGGTAACTAGTCAAAGCGCCGTGTTGAGTTCTCGATAGCACTCAAGACACGTTGCCGCCAGAATGCGATGGAGAGTGGACAAAGGAAGTGTCTTAAGACTAGGCTCTCAGGTGCCCTCTGCCTACCATTGCGATACAACTTAAGCTAAAAAAAAAAGTAAAGCAATAAGAATCGAAGCCACAATAGTATCATTTGCAATCAAACGCTACCCCACTGCACCACTATGGTTTTTATATTAAAATTTATTTCTAATATAATATATTGTTGCAGATAAATTATTTGGAATGCGTCACATTGTTATATTTCTTTTGTTCCTGGCGACCGTCGTGTCTTATGCGACGAGAGTCAGTATGAGCATTGCTATACTGGGGATGACGAAACAAAACGATTATGGGTTTACAGTGAGTACCTCATAATATTATTTTAGTACTTATATATTACTTAGTTCTCGGCTTTTTGCTCATGCAATTTATTTACTTCGACAGGCGATGACAATGAATGGTGTATTGTCTATGTTTATTTACCTAACATAAAAAATCGGTGAAATGCGTGTCAGACTCACCCACCGAGAGTTACATATTTTCCAGATTGTAGGTCAACGGAAACGGGACTTATTAATGTTGAGACACTAAAGTGTATGCATTCATTTGTATATGCATGTAGTGTATGCATTCATTTTGTATGAAATGAACTACTGATATAAGCTTGTATTATTTTTCTATGATAAACTTTTAAAAAATTTGGCATTGGGTTTCACTACTCAACACGTAGTCTTGAAAATTCAGCGGAAATTAGGAAATGTAATATCTTAATATTAAAATTCATCTGCTTACCCTGCTAATTTAATACTCGTATGTGGATAGGATACAACATGGATTTAAAAAATAACCTTAATAAAAACCTAATAAATGAATTAAGACTAGGTCCCCAGGTTCCCTCTGCTTATTCTTGTTGTTGGCGGGCAGCGTGAAATATAAACGTGAACATTACGTTTACAAACGGGCCATGTCTCTCTGCTTACTAAGACGGCCTTTTTAATATTTTATTTAATGTGAAATATAAGACTTTACATTTTAAATTTTATTATATTAAATATTTGACAGGTATTCGACTGGACCAAACCCATTCAAGATACAATCCTATCATCGTTCTTTTGGGGCTACATTGTTCTACAGATCCCTGCTGGTATGTTAGCGGGGAGGTTCGGTGGTAGGATCTTGATACTCGTGTCTATGATAGTTACTGGTATGGTCAACATGTTTGTGCCTATCGCAGCGGAGAAAGTGAGTTCAAATTTATTAAAATTTTTATCCATTATCATTTCTTGTTAAAATTTTTCAAATGATAACTATGCAAAAACTATGTTTAAAATTGGAAGTAAGGAATGTCTGACTATTACTCTAGATTATTCTGCCGGGTACTGTTATGTGGGAGGGTCTGTGACAATGCGGGATTGTAATTTGTACCATTTTACAGATTAATATTTTTTCCCATATAGTAGCAAAGGAAATGTAGTATGGTGTCATTCTGTCTTAGTGAAAGCCTTAAGCTGTGGCGCAGCGTCGGACTATAAAAGTGATGGTTGTTGATTTTATATCTATTTGGCGGAATTAACTATTTTTATTGTCCCGCTTTGTCAACACACTTAAAACGACTTGTCCCGAGTGCCAAATCTCGAGTGAAAAGGGGAGAAAGTAGTGTCTTGACAATAGATAGTTACAAAAACTTGGCTCTTTACTTTATAGTAGAAAGGAAGAGAAAAATTATAATAACCCAAGTAGTGACTGATAAATTTTACCGCTAATCAGACATTAATATCACGAAACCAATCATTTGAAAGTGAAATGAAAAAATATATAATATATCACATCCGAGCTACGGGCTTCGGATGACAAATTTGTGTAATTTGTAAAGAGATTCCCATCAAGCGTTTTAAATCTTCACTTAACCCTTCTGAGATCTGGCAAACAGAATTGATTGGTACGATTTGTATATAGGTCAAATTTGATGTCAATGATAAGTTTGTTTTTTTTTGCTTAGTTTTTGTAAAAGCGCTGCACTGGCTTCTTATAAATGATTTTTAATATGTTTGTATTGCTTTTTATCTGAAATAGCAACACACCATTTTTTTTGTCTCTAACCTTGACAGTAAGGGAGTTACGGAGGTCACAACCCTTAAAAATAACAAAGTAAACTATAAAGTTTATTTTCTCGGTATAGATATTCTATTAAATTTCGTTATATCTTTAATAGATTCTATTAAAGATTCTATTAAAGATATAACGAAATTTAAATTGAACATGGCTATTTATAAGTTTATTATTATGTATACATTTTGGAGGACGAAATATCCCTGTAGTAACTTTTTCTGCCTCTCCTGTTTCATGCAAAAAGCGTGAAGCTAAAAAAACACTCATCATATATGACAATAAAAAAGAATACTATTATATTACTAGTGAAGTTAAGTACAAATGGTTATAGTTTGTAAACAAATTTCCTAGTCCACAAGACTCTAGACCAACAGAAAGAATTGTTACATCCAAATTTTATATATAAAATCAAAAACCTGGTTCAACTTCTCCTTCTCGAAAGAGTTTATGCATGCACGTTAAATTTCATTGACTATGTCACAACATATGCTTCTAATAAATAAATGAAATTATTTAATAGGAAATATAATAATTATATATTTTTTTTATTTAGTCAAATCTGTAATTTCAGGGTAACTGGCAAGCAGTATGCGCCTGCAGAATTCTGATGGGGCTGTTCCAAGGCATCTTGTATCCAAGTCTTCACGGTATACTTGGACAGTGGTCGCCGGTTAATGAACGAAGCCGGATGGGCACTATTGTATATTCTGGTATAACTATCATTTATTTAAATGTCAACGTAACAAAACTAAAACTTATGTTATTTATAAGTCTAAATTATTTTTTATTTGGCACATATATTTTATAATAATATGAATTCAGCAATAATATTAATATTTGAATGAACATAACGAGATCTCTCTTTGGACTTACGAAACGCCTGTGTGGAGATTATTCGTGATCGTGTTTCTTTTACGTTTTTGACATGTTATTTCACATTTAGAAAAGAAAAATATATATTTAGAAAACGTCCTTAGAAAGCCTCCTAGACTGGTTCCAAGAGGCGCAGGTTCAAATCCCGCTACGTTCAAATTTGCATACGTTTTCTAAATAAGTTTATTACTCGTAATTCCTAAGTCCCCACAGACAAAGTCACATGTCCAAGCTAGTCAATAAAACATAAAACACACATAGAACAATACTTAATTGTATCCATATTCGCTTAATGTTGCCTATATTAAAAATATTACTTATTGTTCTAACATATTTGTACTTTTATTTTCGGCAGGTGCACAATTAGGAACGATCATAGAAATGATGGTGGCGGGATTATTATCTGGCAGTAGATTTGGTTGGCCTTCAGTTTACTACGTAGCGGGTGCATCGTGTTTTGGCTGGTCTATCCTTTGGTTTATATTTGGGGCTTCTACGCCTAGTACCAGTAAGTGGATTAGTAAAGAAGAAATGAAATATATTGAATGTAATGCTGGATCTACTGATATAAGTGAGCAAAAGGTAATTTACACCGTTGGATACCGTAAGAATTATTATTTGGTAAAAGAAATTGATATTTCTTTAATTATTATTTGGCAAAATTGGAAAGACGTCGTCGTGGCGCATAGGCATAAGGGTGTGACTGTAATTTGGCATTACAGGTTGTAGGTTCGATCCCCACTTGGGGAAATGAACTATTTATTATTATTTTAATTTCTTCGCTTCGGCAAATGCCCGGTTTTGAGTTCCGCCAGTCAACTAGGGTAGGGTAGGTAGCGGGAAACGGAGTGTCTTAACACTGGGTTCTCTCTGCCTACCCTGATATATGCGGGATACAGCGTGAAGCTGACTTATTTATTTAAAAAAGAAGGTAAAAATATCTAGAAAACTATATAATATATAATAATCGGGACACAGCAGGACCTGAGTCCGTGCCTCATGGATACAGTCCAACCGCTTTATCAAAGTTAGCTATATGCCCCGATAAATATGTATACCTTATTTAATAATTAATTCAATTTGAATCTAAATTTTAATCTTAATTTGGATGAAAAAAAGAAACATGTTTGAAAAAATGCTACAAAAATCAATGTTACCATAATATTTAAAATATAATCAAATTATGTAAAAGTAGTTTAAGTTAAAAAGAAGCAATTATTATTAAAGATTTTTTTTTTGATTATAGAAAATGGCAACACCATGGAAAAGTATTTGGACTTCCTTACCATTCTGGTCGATACTACTGGCACATAGCGGTCAAAGTCTAGGTTTTTGGACGCTGTTGACTGAAATGCCCTCGTACATGGATAAAGTACTGGGTGTCGATATAAAGAGCGTAAGTAAACACTTAAATTGAGTAAGGCTTTTAAGATTTTATATTTTTTTTAACATAACACTGATAACGAACCGTCGTGGCTTAGGGGCACAAGTGTAAACGCTGTAAACGCGATTGTTGGGAGTTCAAATCTCACTATGGAGAATGAAATATTTTAAATTTCCATTTTCTGGCTCTGGTAACGAATTTGGCGGAAAATGTGGAACAGGGTAACGTTAAGTTCAGGTCAGGAAAATGTGTAAAAATTTTGCTTTATTTGCTAAGGTAAACTTATATTATACATATTCCGCCACTCAACACGCAATGCCGCCGGAATTCGACGGAGAGTGGGGAACGGAGTTTCTTAACACAAGGTTCCCTCTGTCTACACTGCTGTGGGCGGGATACAGCATGAAGCTGATTATTTTATTCTTTTAATAACAGAGCGGTTTCCTGTCAGCACTACCATATTTCGCCATGTACGTGCTCAGTTTCATCTTCAGTTGGACTGCTGAGTTCCTGGTCAACAGAAATATTTTGTCTCTTGCCGCGTCGAGGAAAATTTTCAACACTATTGGTAATGACTGCTGTTTTACTTTACATTATGTTAGTTCGACGTTCGACGATCTGTGTGTGCTTGTATTTATGTAACGGAATACTTGTTTGTGGCGTTGTAGCTCCCAAATACATGTAACTATTTTGATTTAGCTTTTTTGCTTGATGTACTGCGGTTTTTTTTAAAGAAACATTTTTGGCCGTTTAAATTTTAGGTATTTTTTAGTTATTTGTTCACTTTTAAGACCTCCTTATAGCAGGATTTAATTATAAATTATTACATAATAACATTGTAACTATATTTAAAACTCTTTTGAATAGTTTTATCTGTAAATAATATCAAATAATATTATGGAGGGTTATTATTTTTAAACGGTAAGTATGTAACTATTAAATTTATTTTTATACTTGTACTCAATATTTAGTATCTTAATTATAATCGTGTCGTCGGAGTGGTAAAATATAAACAATTGTTTATATTTTACCATTGCTACTCATGCGAATCGAACTCACAACCATTCCACTTAATATCGCCAATATTTCGAGAATTTTAGCGGAAAGTGGGGAATGACGATAAGATAATGTAATGAGAAATAATAATAAGTAAGACACAGTGTTAAATGTCTTAACACCGTGTCTTACCTTGAATTAATTATATTACAAATTATTTTTAAAAATCGTCTTAAAAATAATTTACTTTAAACTTAAAATGCCAAATGAAATGCAAAAATTGTATTATTATTTGGCACGATGGCCTCTAATAATATTTATCTGTATAAATATTATTAGAGGCCATCGTGGCGCAGAGGCACAATTGAACGACTGAAAACGCGACGGTTGCGATTTCAATTCCCACTCAAGAGAATGAAATATTTAATATTTTCATTTTCTCGCACTGGTAACGAGGCAAGCGCGGCGTTGACTTCTACTCAACACGCAATGCTCCGAAATTTCTGGAAAGTGAGCAACGGAAGTGCCTTAACATTAGGTTACCAGGTTTCCTCTGCCTACGCTGTTATGTACAGAGTATAACGTGAAGCTATAGAAATTATTATTTTGTATAGCGTTCTGGGGTCCGGCGGCTACACTGCTCGCCTTGTCATACATCCCGGCGGGGCACTTGCCGCTCGCTGTCATAATGTTAACACTCACTGTGGGACTGAACGGCGCACATTACGTTGGATTTTTGGTACGTTGTTGTATTATAATATTTTTCTCTTATATATCTTCTTTATTATCTTACTATATTTTTCATACTTAGAAAGCGATTTTTTTTATATGATTTACATTCAGGAATAAAAAAATAGGGTTAAGAATCTACATATAAAATAGTTTTAGGTTCGACCCTTATTTAATGGAATGAATCAATTTCATTTCTCTGCTCTGATAGACAAAGTGCAGCGTTGGGCTCCGTAAGTCAACAGACAGTCTTATATTCTATCGGAAAATATAGAATGGAGTGTATTAACACTTGGTTCTCATTATTTGCCATAATGTGCAGGAAACTGATTTATTATAGTATCTATTTGAAATTTCAGATATCACACATCGATTTATCACCGAATTTTGCCAGCACCCTAATGGGCATCACAAACGGCTGTGGCAACATCTTCTCTATAATGGCACCTTTGAGCGTCTCAGTGGTTGTAAAAGACGAAGTACGATATTTTTATTTTTATTTTCTTCTTCTTATTTTTCTAAAATTTCCATTAAGGGAAATGAGTTAACTAGACTCATTTTACTAACTAGAACAAAACACGTTAAATTCCGCTGATCAACACGCGATGACTCTAAAATTGGGCGGGAAGTGGAAAAGGGTAGTGGAGTTTCCTCTGTCTACAGTGCTAAATGCAAAATAAGGTGTAAAGCTGCAATAATAATATAAGTCTTAAATTGTTTTATTAAATAATGTATGAAAAATAAATTCTATTTTCTACTTCTATATGAAATATCAATTTGAACTAAAATTAATATTTTGGTTACATCGATTAAGCACAATATTATAAGTACTTACAATCTTATTTTTTTTATAAGCAAGTAAGTTTTCATTGTAATAGAAAATTATAATCATAATCAGTTGTGGGGGCTTGTGCCCCACAAGGGTGCGACTGTAAACACGACAAGTTGTGGGTTTAATTTCCACTCAAAGAAATGATATATTGAAAAAATAATTTTTAACAAAGAAAATCGACTTGAAGCAACGAACTAAAAAGTAAAAAAATAATTTAACATAAAGTAAACCGTACTTTGATTTTGTTAAACAAAAATAATTTTAAAAAAGATTTTATAATTGTGAAGTTGGTGCCAAGTAAAACAAACATGCTTAGTAGTTTGATAATGTAGTAAGTTAGGTACGGTTAACTTTATGTAAAATGTTTTTTACTTATAAGTTCGTCGTTTGAAGTCGATTTTTTTTGTTAAAAAATTGGGTAGACCTGAAGAGGAATACTTCTCAAACGAATCGGTAATGGTTGTACTATGTAAGACTTCAATCTTAGTTAGGTATTATTTTTGAGCAAACTAACATTTTGGCATATTGATAAGAACATACTTAAAAATATTCAGGCGAATTGGGTCCTTCTCCCTTTTTTGCAGTCGGTTGAGATATTCTCTACCGACTGCAAAAAACTGAAAGTCCCATAAAAATGAGATCAGCTGTTCAGGGAAATAGAAAGACAGACGGACAGACAGAGACAAAAAATATACAATGTTTTTTCTTTTGTATTTGTGTATCATGTAAATAACCATATGCATTTGAAAAAAACACACAGTTATTGTGAAGTCACAAACATACGCTTTAATTTTTATTTATAAGAAACAGTCAATGCAACGGAAACCTTGCAATTATCAATTATTTTTTGTCACAAAATGTCTTATTGTGACTTATTTATAAGAGATACGGCGTCGCAGACTTTTATTACAACGAATGAAATTGAATATTTTTGAAGTACGATGTACATGCATGTATTTCTGCAGCGCTCGCGGTTCGATATCACTCATAATTATTGTTAAGTAACACAAGCCGTTATTAATTAGAGCTTAATATTTTTGTGATAAAAATAAAGATCCCTTCTTTATTTTTATCACAAATAAAGAAGGGATAATTGTGAAACTATTTTCAACAGTACAGTATTATTCCTTATTAGATTAAATGTTTTAGATACATTGAGCAGTTTATATAGATTAAAATTGGCTTTTACAGTATATCACAGAAATAGATATGTTAGAAGATATCAAAGTTTTAAATTAAAATACGGGAGAAGAGCGGTCATGCGCTGCGTAAACGTTTAACAATGCTTTAAAAAATCTAAATAAAACTCGGTGACAGCATATATCTTCGCATAGATTTTTCTACTTTTCACTTATTCTAGCATAGTAATCTATACTTCGTGTTACTTTTAATTTTAATACTTTTGAATATCTATTTTACGTCGTTATTAATATTATTAATATTATAAACGTTAAATAAATATACTAATAATAAATAATTAAATATTAATATATAGCTGGTTTTGTTTAGTTTTTTTTTATTAATATTTTTCTTTGTTACGCTTACTTATTTTTTTTGGTTCATTTTAATTAGTTACGCATTTTTTTAATAATAAGTCTACTTAATATATTTATTATTTTTTTTCGGCTTGTTTTGATTATTTAGGCATATATTTTCTGACTAATCCTACTGAAAACTGAAATTAATTTCATATATATATTTCATAAATATTTGTATACTTCAAGCGAGCGAAGCCGCGCGGGTCAGCTAGTATATAAAATAAAAGAAATATACATTTTTTATGTTATAGACAAGTGCCGCCGACTGGAGAAAGGTGTTCTTCATATCGATCGCATTCTACTTCCTTAGCAACCTGTTCTTTATTCTGTTCATGTCGGGCAAAGTACAGGATTGGAACGAGCCGAAGATCAAAACGTCGGTCGGTGAGTGAAATAATTTGATTATTTTTTATATTTCGTCATATTTATTTTACGGAGAAAACAAAAGTGAAAAAAAATAATTTTGTTTTTTCGATCTGATAAAAGAAATCAATGCTTAAACGTAACGATTGTGGGTTTGATTTCTACTCGGGGTAAAGAAATACTTAATATTTTCATTTCCTTGCTCTAGTAAGAAGGCAATGTTCATCGTTGGGTTCTGCCAATTAAGGTTCTATGCCTCACGACTACGAGGAAAAGTGAGGAATGATGTGTATCAAGACTAGGTTTCAGGTTCCTTCTGTCTACCCAGCTATACAGCAAAAAAACATGAATCTGTATAAAAATAAACTCACTTCTAATAGAATTTGAACCAAAACCGATAACATAGAAATAGGCAGGAAGACGTTCGAATAAAACCACGACAGCATAAAAATGAAATAAATTTAAGTTAAACATATTTATATTCAAAATTGAAAGGCACGTTCCTTGAATAATAATGAAGATGGATTTTGACATTGCCATGGTGAATTTATGATGTCTTATCTTCTGCGTTTGACTGTAAACACGAATGTTGTCTTTTCATTCTCTCGTTCATTTTAAAAGACTGCCTACGGGCCAATATCGGCCTATTTTTTGTGACGTTAATTCGTAGTTCCTTAACTAAATATTGAGGGATTGAACCCACAAACATTGTGATACGGCTCTATGGCCTTACTTTACGCCTCAATGGCCTCACTACAAAGAATATAATCTTTTGTCTAATATATTTTAAAAACAAATTTACGAATAACAATATCATATTTAAAATTTTACAGAGGATGGAGTGAAGAAATCTAAAGATAAAAAGAAATCAAAAATCGAAACAACAGGCGAGCACAAATTCTGAAACTTTATTTTATTTACATACATAATATTTACTAGTCAATATATTATTAAAAATAATTAAACCAATTTGAAATACCTGTCAATTTACCTATACTCAGGGTGAACAGAAATATTTTTAGATTTGAAATTTAATTTTTACAATGTTCCTGGTTTCATTATTTACGTTTCTTTTAACTTCAAATTTTTTAAAACTTCACATTGTACATGTGCAATTTTATAAAACCTTAAAAAATAATTGTAAAAATTATTTTATCATCGACGAAATCAGTAAAGGAGACTGAAACTATTCCATACAGTTTTGGGCCCAGAATGTAAATATATGAAAATGGTATGATTTAATAGATTTAGGTACATCATTCCCTCCTTGAAAACTATATAAATTTTGGCAATCTGAGAGCTGAGTTATTAGAGATTTGATAAAAGTGAGGTTAAGTTCGCAGACCA